>VZTI01001730.1:435994-473395 GCA_013397865.1 Struthidea cinerea
TTTTTTTTTTTTTTTTTTTTTTTTTTGTGTGATCCGGAAGTAGGGCAAGGAGTAGCAGCAGTTTGTGGTTTAAGAGCCCTCTGGAGCAGAAAGATGGGTGCTGGAGTTTTCAATGCAGAGGGTCACGCTGCTGTGTGGCTTTACCAACACCTGGGATGCGGAGGGGTGCTCAGTCCACAGGGGTTGCCCTGACGAAAGCAGGGAGGTGAAGAGAGCCTCGTGGAGGAACTGCTGGGACATCACCAGGATGATGAGAAAGGCGGTGGGTCCTAACAGAAAAAGGGAACTAGGAAAGTGAGGGTTAATTCACACTTGTGTGGTTTCCTTTTGAAAAGCTGCTCAGCAGGGTGGGAGATGGGGTCAGGAGAGCAGGGCAGTCAAGAACGGAGTCAAAACATGTCTGGGATGGGCTGGGGATGAGGATCCAGGGTTCCTTATTCATCACTGCTATTGACCGCAGCCACAGCAATTAGGAGGGAGAAACTGATTTTGTGTGGATGTGTTCCCTTAAATCTCCATCAGATGGCTCCAAAGATGGTGTCAGGTCTAATTACCAAATGCAGTGGGGCTTGCATTAAATAACACAGTGACTGCAGCTACCCTTGTGCCAGCCTCCCTCTCCTTGTGCTAAATACACTGCATTTTGTCTCTTGCTCTATGGGGAGTGCACCACGGGCTCTTCTAAGCTGTTAGAAGTTAGATGTGTTTGGTTTTGTGATTCCTGGTCCACATAGGTTTAATCTGTGTCCACCACACATTAGAATCAAGCTCAAGTGTGATGCTGTGGGAAGAGTTTTCTTCTGTGCTTTTGTTACCTCCTTGTGGGAAGTTTGAAGATCCTTACATACATTTTAATGCAGTTGACTGTTACTGGACACAAAAGCAAGAAAGATCAAAGAAAATCTGTCTCGGGTGTTTTCTGAGGGTTAACTGGCCGGGCTGGATTGGAGGTGTTTGCCATGTCCCTGCCCCACCTCTCTGGTCTTTACGTTAAGCTGCTGTGCAGTACCAGCCCTATTGCAATGCCTGGAAGTCCCTCAGGATAACAGCAGATCCTGTGTCTTGGATGGCACTGGCCTTCTGCAGAGCCTGTGTCAGAGGAAAACTTGTATCCACGGCCTGTGCTGCTGCCTGTTGCTCCTGGTTCTGTTCTCCAAGTACTTGCAGCCTTGCTCTGGAAAGGCCAAGAGCTGCCTGTCGTCGCTGCTCCCCAGCATTAGGCATCTCATCAAAGGCTTAACAGGTAAAGTGGAAGAGTAACAGCTTCAAGACCGATTGGGGGTGGGGGAGGTAAAAAAAAAAGCAACAGACCTATTGCAGAAGGATGACAAAATTAAGCAAAAGACAGCCTGTTACAGCAAGGCTCTTCAGTTTCTTTATGTAATCATTCAACAGGACAATTTGCCCTTTAAAGATTTACCAGTGCGAGTCTAACAAAGACTAAACCTGTAAGGATATTTTGATTGGGTTTTTTAAGTAAGCTTCTGTGATTTCTGGCACACCAGCACACTCCTTGTGGCACCGAGTGAGCAGAAACGTGCTTGTTCTTGGTCACTCTGAAAAGGTTATTACAATAGATAGTGTTTGTGTTGCTGCTTTGACTCCTTAAATACTGGGAACCATTTGCATTGGTAATTTAAATTCTAGGAACAGCAAAAAGCTTAATCTGAAAGCAGCCCAGGTTAGAGCTGTATTATGCTCCACAGAAGAGTCTATGAAAAGTGAGATGCTATTTTCACTCTTCTACGGGCGTCAGCAAATCAAAATATTACGGTCACCTGTTTAAACCAAATACTGTATCTTCAGAGAATTGCTTTATTACAGGGAAATATTCCTGTGCATGTAAGTGATGGAGTCTTTTCTATAGTGATATTCTGGCAAGAGGAGTGAACACAATACTGGATAATCATCCTCAGCTGGTACTAGTCTTGGCAAAAAGCAAGCTACTTCTAATTAGAAACTAATTTCAGATGTATAGATAACTATATTGAGCTGAAGTCAGGTAAGTCTGTGCCCATCTTTAGAGGAAATTTTATTTGGGCAGGTTGCTCTCAGTCTGCTGACCAGTGCCTCAGGTAGCTGCCATAGGACCAAACCACAATGGCTATAAAATGTCTTTTTTTCTTTCTTTTACAGTGCCAGTTTGACCCACCAGATATATAGATTAATTTTTGCTGGAGATGAGTTGCTAAGAGTTGCATGGGGAGGAAGGTAATTCTAAAATGCCTGTTGTCTGGGCAAAACAAGTGGTACACTAAAAATGGAACAAGGTTTAGCAAAGGCAGTAGATTGTCCTCCTGCCCAAGAGAGAAAGGGCTAACAGAGCTTAAAGTGCAGCAGGGGAGGTTTTGATTAGCAAAATGCAGTGGAATAGTTTTTAGAATCTCCATCCTACCGTAATTAAATGCATTAATTTTATTTAAGAGGAGGACCAGGCAAAGTGTAGAGCGTTTCAGCTCAAAGTGTAGAGCGTTTCAGCTCAAGCTGGTCCTGCCATGGCAAGAAAGGAAGAACTGGGTGTTTTTCATACGCCACTTGTGTGCCTGCTTCTTGCAATGCTGCAGTAAACCCCAGGATGGGCTCTAGCGCCTGAGGAACAGGTAAATTTTGGATCTTGCATTCCACTGACCTAATGCCTGCCCTTTGTAGGCTGACACCAGTCAGCAGTGCCCTTTACATACAGGAGGAAAACTTGCTTACGTGCAGCAGTTCCTGCCAATGACGGCAGCCCAAGGACAGCGAAACAACAGAGATACGTTTCATTTACAGCAAGACAAGCCTTCCAGTGCTCTTGCTGTCTGAGATACCTCCTGGCTGCCTACCAGCCCACCCCAGCATCCTCCTGGCCCTCCTCATGGCCTCACTGAGGCCACCAAGATTATGACATGTCCTGGGCTGCAGTTGTGGCTCTGCCCAGTCAGGAGTAACACCACTGCACCCTGCCAGTTCTCATAAATAATGATTGTGTAAAAAAAATTTATTAGTTTTTATAAGTAAAGCACTTATAAAGCTTAAATAAAATGCCAGTTATACCCTCCTTCTGCTGAGGACCCTGATGGTCCATGGGCTGGGTCAATTCCTGGGCTGCTCCTGGAGCAGGAAGGAAACAGCACTTTTCATACCTGACACTGCCTTGCTGGAGATTTGTTTTAATCCAGCAACATTTGCATCCATTCAAACAGCAGCAGCCTTAAATTCTGCCTTCTAAATACAGCCTGTGACAGTTTGTATTCTTCTAAGGTTCACTGAAAATGTTAGCTGTTTAACATGACTCAAACAAGGCAAAGATTGACACAGAACTCATTTGGCTTCATCAACATTTTCAGGTAACCAAATTTTGTGCTCATGTTTAATGATGGCAGGAGGTGGTTTGAGATGTTGGATTTGGTCAGTAGAGGTTTTTGATCACTGTCAGTATTGTGTCTAAACTGATCAAGCAATAAAATAAACACACTGGCATGTCTGCAAAGCTCACATCTCCCCAGCCTCTTCTCAAACTGCCCAGTCCTGAGAATGTGGCATGTGTTGACATCATCATCACGATCTTAAATAAAGGAAATTAATAACACAGATTGGGAATCAGAGCTTTAGCTGGTGCAGGGATCCCTAACATTCATCCCTGTGTGAAAGTGTCTTTCCATGGATACATTAAAACTATGTAACTGAAGGTATAATCACTATTTACATATTACAAAGGCTGGAGAAAGGCAAATGTTGTGCCCATCTTTGAGAAAGGCTGAAAGGACCATCTGAGACAGCACAGGCCAGGAAGTATCACTTCAGTCCCTGGGAAAATCAGAGGAAGTCCTTTCAGAACGTGTTTTTGGGGACATGCAGAAGACAACTGGGAACAGCCAGAATGGAATTACTGAGGGTAAACCATGCCTGGCTCACCTGCCTTCTATAATAAAGTATCTTTGTGTACAAGGGAAGGAGCACTGGATGTTCTTCAGCTCAACCTTAATAAGGCTTTCAGCACTGTCTCACACAATATTCTTGCACCCAGCTCAGGATGCTACAGCCCACATAAGAAAGGGGGCAGAAAAACTGGCTGGATGTCCAGGCTCAGCACCATGGTCTGTGGGCTGCGCTGGAACCATCCTCTAGGCCCTGGAGGCAGCCACAGGCTGAGACTGAAGTGGGAGTTCCAGCCCACACACCTGGGACAGGGCTGCTGGCCAGAGGGATGGACAGGAACCTGGTGAATTCAACAGGGAGCTGGGCAGGGGCTGCCCAGCCAAGGAAGGAGCCCTTGCAGTGACATGCTGGGGGCTCACATGCCTCTGGGTCCTGGCAGGGGAAAAGGTGAGCACGAGCCAGCAGATCCCAGGCTGTTTGAGCTGGACACTGAACTGTTTGGGCCTGGATCCCAGCCTGTAGAAGGGAAGAGTATCCCCTCAGCTCACCTCATCTTTCCTGTCTGCTGTTTGGGGTTCCGTTCCCCCATACAAGGACATTGCCAAAGCTGACTGAGTTCAGCAGAGGGCCAACACACTATTCAGGGGCTGGAGCACACGCCTGGGAGGAAAGGCCGAGGGGGACAGGGCTTGTTCAGCCTGAAAGAAGGAAGGGTTTTGGGGGAGACCTCACAGCAGCCAGCCATTTTCTACTAGGAAGCTACCTGGAGAATTCCAGCTTTCCACAGCAGCACGTAGAGAGCAGAGAGACACAGGGTAGAAGCCAAAAGAGAGAGGTTTAAACTTTCTGAGAACCACAAAAACGACCAGACAGCTAAAGCACCTCCCAGTGAGGAAAGGCTGAGAACCTGGGGTTTTTCAGCCTGGAGAACAGAAGGTTTCACGGAGCCCTAATTGTGGCCTTTCAGTACTTGGACGGGGCCCGTAAGAAGGATGGGAACAGATTTTTTGGCAATTTTGGTTCTTTAAAACCAGTCAGATGCTGGTTTTAAACTGAAGGATGGTTGATTTAGATTAGATACAAGAGGTTTTTTAACAGTGAGGGTAGAAAACACTGGCAGAGATTGTCCATGGAAAGGGTGGATGCCCCATCCCTGGAAACATTCAAGCTCTGAGCAACGTGATCTAGTTGAAGATGTCCCTGCTCATTGCACTTGAGGTTTGGACTGGATGACCTTTGAGGTCCCCCTCAACCCAAACCATTCTGTGACTCTGATTTTCCAGTCTGGAGCCAGTCAAGCATTGGAAGAGGCTTCTGATAACAGTTGTGCAGTCCACAGCCTTGGAGGTCTTCAAAATCACACCAGAGAAACACAGTTCCAAGTGACACAGGAATTTCACAGCCAGCAGTGAAGTGAGCTCCTGGGTCCCTTTTGACAGCACTGATCCTGAGACACAGCATGCAAGGACAGCAGGAGGTGGCTGAAGAACAGCAGCACCCACTACTCCAGATCCAGTCAGCACCGTTATGGGATGGCTGCTGTCCTCTAGTTCCAGCCTTTATGGGACTGTACAAACAACAAAAAACACAGCATTTTTTTTTTTAATGCTTGGAAAACACTACTGCTCTGAAGGAGTCCTGTGACTCAACCAGCAATGAAATGAAAGGATCCAAAGACACAAAAATCAAGCCCTCAGAAGACGGCTCTGAGAACAAGTTTTTCCCAAGAAAACTACTGGCCCTGGATAACCCAGAAGAGGGCAGGAAAAGGACAAGAGGAGCATTACAACTACTGTTCCCACCCCAGGTTTCTCAGGGAGAAGCTATCCCAGGTGTCCTCACCTTCTCCTTCAGCTGGTACAGAACAGGTCTGAGAATACAAAAGGGTTGTTTAACAGCTGTTCTGCATGAACACATGGTGCAGGACTCACTAAAAAGTCAAGACACTGCAGCAGCTAATTCCTTAAGTTGTTTATTTATCATTGAAGAAACACACAGCAGCAAGTTCTGTGTTGGCTTCAGTGTGACCAGACTGTTCCTTGTTGTTACTGCACCCCAGCTTTGAAGTCAACACAGCCATTACTACAGATCACTTTTTTGGAAAGGGAAAGAATTGACCCTGAAGACAAAGAATTGGGGGGGGAAATTGAACAATTTCTCCAAAACCACACATTTTAAATATGACAATATTTATAAATCCTTGAAAGGCATGAATTATCCAGTAATGGAAAAAGCAGTTGTGATATTGGCAACAGAAAGTACATAGCCATATGCTTACCAAAACACTGAAATTGTAAAAGCTGCAAGTTTGATTTGTACACTGCAGCAGTGTGTACATTACTGGAACAATGACTGCAAAGTGGCCTCAGAGGCATTATGGATTCAAGTAAATCTACAGAAAATATCCCAGTGTAGCTAATTCACAATGTTTATTGTATTCAATTCAAATTTAAACAACTTACTGAATTTAGAGAGTGATAAAATATCTCAGAAACCACTTGCCCTCCAAGATACCTATGTGAAAGAGGGCTTTTCTATTTTTTTGGCTAATTATGCAAATTCTTTTAGCTCTGCTTTTTCAGTAATTCCACTGTGTGAACAGAGGCGCTTTCAAATTCATGTCCTGTGACAATAATACCCCATTCCAAACTAAGAAAGACTAAAAATAAAAAGGGCAGCCTGTTTTGGTGCAAGAGAAGCTGTACTGAAGACAGCTCTTGGGCTTGCTTCTTTTTATTTTAGCAACAAATGACCCATGAAATAAGCATCATTTGAAATTTCAAAAACTGGCATTCAGCTTCCAACCTTCTGCTGTGAGTTTTGTGCATGATCAATCTATATGAGTAAGTAATTCATGCTTTCACGTTACCTCAAAACATTGGTTAAAGAATTCCAATTCAGAATGTTTATAAGCACAAATATAATCTGTGGATTCGATCAAATCAAAGCTAAAACATTGGTTAAACTCTGTGATTCCCACTTAACGTCGTACAGTGGTCCACCCTTCCTCATCTGTCTCGTTTTTAGTGCGGCGTACGGGCTCACGCTCCTTCTCTGTTTTCCAGGATCCTTTCTCCTTCTCCGCGTCCCTCTCCCGCTCTTTGGATGCCGCCGGGGGAGCAGAAGCTGGAGGAGCAGCAGGGGCAGGGGCTGACCGCCGCACCGGTTCCCGTTCCTCCCCGCGCTCTTCCCTCCTGTCGTCAGCGCGTCGCCACGAGCTCGCTACGGCGCGGGAAGAAATAAAAACAACTCAGTCGTGCTCCACTAGCAGCCTGCAAGAGTTCAAACAAACGGCCCCGACCCTGGCAGTGGGAGTTACTGATCCTCAGCTCCGCCAACAGGGAATACGATGAAAACAGCCAAACAGGCCAAACACGTTTTAATTTTATAGGGAAGAACAGCAGAACTACTCCAACCTCTTCTCAGATTTGGGATTGTGGTGAGCAAGCCCAGTGTCATCTTTAAAACACATTAAGTGCAGTAAAAACATTCTTCTGATGTACACAGCTTTATGATGTAAAAATATATTCTTATATTATTAGCAGAATTAAAACACAAAAGTGTCTCCTTAGAAATGACTGAACTCTGAAAACAAAAATCCTTACTTAAGAACACTTGTGGAAAATGTTTAGGTGTTTGCTGTTATTAAAAGACAGGAAATTGCTCTTCAGCCTACTGGAATCAGAGGTAAAACGGTACTGAATTACATGACTCCACTGGTAACAGCATCTACCACCCTTTACTGTATGAAAAACTGTTCAGTTCCACCAAAAAGTGGTGGAACCAAGAGTTCCACCCCAGCTCTGTGTGAACAAAGCTGTGGCAGATGCCAAGAAGTCAAATACCAAAACTTCTTGATACATTAAAAAAAAAATCTCCACACTGAGAACACTCTGCTTTTCTGTCAGCAGCAGTCCCTTATATGATCCCATGTTCTGTTCTGTTCCAGGCTGCTCCCAAGTGCAGGAACACCCACATCTGTGGCAGAGACAAAATGAGATTCTGAACATAAGAATGCCAGAATTGGAAGATGTGGTGGTCCCTCCAGGCTAAGTGGATTTGCTGTTACTGTATTTTTAGAACACAGCAAAGGATTAATAAATATACAAAATTAACACAGGTCTGTAATCAAAACAGGTTATTCATCAAAATTAATACCATTAATAGTGTGAAACCCTTAAGGCCTCATTCAGAAGTATTTCCCTCACATTCTAATCGTTTTAAGGAAAGGGACAGAAATTACTTTCTGGGATGTCTCTCTTGGTAATCCAAACACAAGGACTTCATACACCCAGAACACAATCCTATGAGAAGCGCATACTTGAAATGTTATCCTCCTACTGTA
Organism: Struthidea cinerea; assembly: GCA_013397865.1. Lineage (NCBI taxonomy): Eukaryota > Metazoa > Chordata > Aves > Passeriformes > Corcoracidae > Struthidea > Struthidea cinerea. Next base: position 444,198 of record VZTI01001730.1, read on the forward strand.
GATGTGAAATGCTATTAAGATGGAAAAGAACACAACTACAAATAGTTAAGATTCACTGAAGAATTCTCAATTATGCCAAAGGTGCTTTTTATTATTTTGTTTATGGAAAGGCAGTTTAAATGGCTGAAAATATAACCTATTCCCATGTGACCCCCTCCCAGCACTGTCAGGAAGAGGGAGGCTCTATGTTGGATGCATGACTTTAGGGACACTGAAATGAACCTACGCTCTTCCCGCTCGGATCGGAGGGGTGGCCCTCTCCTGAGGGGCGGCTCCCTGTCATCGCCACGTCGGTCTCTCATGTCACGACCACCTCTGTCCCACTCCTCACGACGACTTGAATCTCTCCAGCTGGAAGTTTCCTCAGCTGGCCCTCTCCTCCAACCGCCGTCATCCCTTTGGCCATGCAAAACATAAAACTAAATGTTAACGGTTTTTACCTTTGCTATGGAAAGGAGCAGTAATAAATCACAACACAGATATTTACAGACCCAGTGGGTGTCTATTTAACATACTTCCAAAATTGGTTTTGTTTTTGGAGCCTAACATGGAATTCTCTTGATAATAGGATAAAAATAAAAATCTAAAAGCATTTTAAGCATTTTGGAATTCCTCCTGTACAGAGGAACAGATAACATCATCCTAAAAATAACAAACCAAAAAGGCCCCAAAATGCCCCTACCCATTTGCTGCCCTAAAGTGCTTAGTTTCACACAAACCAACCCTTGTTCCTTTCACTCAGCAATTCCACATTATTTCTGTATCAGCAGGGCCCTTTGATTTTTGCAGACACATTCTAGAAGTACTTAACCAGAGAAGTCAGACCTGGGACGCCTGAAACGATCGTCTCGATCAAAATCTCTCTCCCTGTCAAATTCCCGCTCCTTCTCATTTTCATCCCGATCTTTGTCTCGATCCCATTCACGGTCTCCTGAAGGTCTGGAGTCTCGGGGAGGGCCCCAGCTGTCCTCACGAGCCTTCTCTCGTTCTCTCCACCCCCCTGGAAGAAAGAAACACAGTCAAAGGAATTTGTGACTGACCTCTGATTATCTCTTGTAGACAAAGCGCCCTTTACTTCCGTCACAGAAATGTCTGTAAGAAGCTTGCACATCGAGTGGGAGCCACAGAGAAAACACTGTGCAAGCTGCTAAATGTAAAGCCAGTAATGCACAGCTCATGTCAGGGCTGCCTGGAACAGTCCAGCAGAGCTGGCTGCATCCTGCAGTTTTCAGCCAGAAGCCACAAGGGTCTGGTGCAAAACAAGTGCAAGAAGAAGCAAAGGGTGTAGCTTAGACAGCAGATTCCTTTGTGAAAATCTACAAGTGAGGAGATTTTAAGCAAGCAGATTTTTAAAGAAGTTACTACTTTTTAAAGCACTACTTTAACATATGAGTGTTGTTACCATCCACTTAACACAGTGCACCCTGCAATACTGCTCAGTTATTTATGAATGGGAGTTCTTTATTATGCAGCCTGCTTTGGCTTTAAATAGGCAAATTGGAGTGCAAGTTTTGATATTTATGGTAAGTTTTCTAAAGGTTTGGATTACAGAATTAGTGTTTTTTAAAGTTGGTGTGGTGCCTGCCAATACGTAAGTGTAAAGAGCCAGGAAATCAAAATCATGTCTAACATTTAAATGTCATCAACAGTTCTGAAAAGAATCAGAAACAGCTCTAGACACCATCAATGACACTTAAGAATAGAAATAAACATACAAGAATAGTATAATTCAGAGAGACCTCAGAAGGTCATCTAATCCAAACTCTGCTCTAAGCAGGACTTTCAGGAAGAGCTAAAAACAAAAAGGGAATGTTAATAACTTTATCTCTGTACACATAGAAAGGGCTTATCAAAAGCAGACCCACTTGAATGAGGTATCAAAATCCTCCTTTAGAAGGAGATTAACTTCAGATACATAGAAGGGGTAGGAAAAGAGTCCAAGGTGTTAATCTAGTGAGACTGTTTCTCTCCCGGCAGAGCATTCAACTTGCATATTTTGGTTTTGCACACAGGGAAGTGACCAGTGTTAGTGTGTGACCTTTAGGTATCTTCCAGACAAGCAATTTTTTAAAATTCGACCAAATTAAAAGGTTTAATTATACTAAGTAGAGGAGTGTCCACATTAGCCAAATTAATCTAGATGTTTTCAGAGCTGATTCTCCCATCTCTGGCATCAAGTACATTACATCCATTATCTACTAGGTTAACACACACTTTGGAGCGAAGGTTATTGTATTACTGTATTTTACCTGGTTTACCAAATGGTCTCCAAGGACCTGGCCTTGAGTCTTCACCACCACGCCACGGGCCTCTGTCATCATCTCTTCTGGAGAGCCTGTCATCGTCCGCGTTCCGCCAGGGTCCCCTGTCGTCATCCCGCCGGGCCATCCTGTCGTCATCCAGCCCACGCCGAGGCCCTCTGTCATCATCCAGCCCGCGCCGGGGCCCCCTGTCATCATCTGCGGCCCGCCAGCTGCCCCTGTCATCATCCAGCCCACGCCTGGGGGGCCTGTCCTCATCCAGAGCCCGGCGGGGTGGCCGGTCATCATCCAGCCCGCGCCGGGGCCCTCTGTCGTCATCTGCCGCGCGCCAGCTGCCTCTGTCATCATCCAAGCCACGCCGGGGGGGCCTGTCGTCATCCAGGGCACGTCTGGGTGGTCTGTCATCATCCAGGGCACGTCTGGGGGGCCTGTCATCATCCAGGGCACGTCTGGGGGGCCTGTCATCATCCAGGGCACGTCTGGGACCTCTGTCATCGTCTGCAGCGCGCCAGCTCCCTCTGTCATCATCCAAACCACGCCGGGGCGGCCTGTCCTCATCCAATCCACGTCTGGGGGGTCTGTCCTCATCCCCTTCTCGCCTTGGAGGCCTGTCCTCATCCCCTTCCCGTCTAGGTGGCCTGTCCTCTGCTGATTCCGGAGCACGCTCCTTTTCATCTGCAGGACCACGCCGGGGCAGATCATCCCCTCGCCGAGGCAGATCATCCCCTCGTCGGAAAGGCCTTTCATCATCTCTTGGATCTCCTCGACGCCAGTCTCTATACAACCACAGGGAAACAGTGAAAAGTGGAAGCTGACATCCAGGAAAGCTTTACATCAACAGTATCAAACCCCTCAAAGCCATTTCTGACTGCACCCACTGGGTGAGTGGCTCCAAACACAAAGTGTGCAGTGACAAAATGCACCTTCTAATGCCCCTCATTGCTATGGGAAAGCAGTAGGTCACTGTCCCTACAGCTTCAGTTAAGACTGAGGAGTTCATCATCTCCTTCAAAATTACAGCTTGGACAGTCCCCTGTTGGTTATCTGCTGCAACACAACAAAGAGGGTTGGCCTCTACACCAAGTGACAAACTTGAGCTAAATCTGAAAGAACCAATATTAAAAAACCCCACAACCACCAATTAAGTATGCCCCTTCTCCAAGCACGTCACGCCTACATACCATTTAATCTACTGTCTACAGGATTTTACACATACATTTAGACCTAAAAGCCGTTTTTGTCACCAGATTAATTTCTTTATTTCAGGAAATTAACCTTCCTCAGCAGTAATAAAAAAGAAAAAAGGAACAGAACATCACAGAAATGTATTGGTATGTGTTTCTTGGCAGAAGAAGAGAAGCTGCACTGGGGTTGAATCTCATGGATTTAAAAAATAAAACCCAAACCAAAACACAACAAAAAGAACACCCCAGGGTTTAGAGATCCACTATGCTACTAAAATGTAAACAAAAACCATCAATGACTTGCTACAAAACAACAGATGTAGGACTTGAAGATGTGAGAACAAAGAGACAACAGTTTGTGACAACTCAGAGTCTCAAGAATTTTGAGGAATTAAGAGCAGTGCATTTCCTGGGTTTGGAAGAATAAGGGAGAATGCAATTATCATTGATCCGTGAGGTAAAAACCAAGCCATAGAGATTGTTAATTTCCATTTAGACTCAAATTGGATAATCTTCCCCTTTGAAAAATCTGATTATTTTGCCATAAAAGACATGTGGAAGAATGGTTATAATGTTTATCAGATGAACAAGGTTAGTTCATTCAGACACTGTTTCAGGATTTTTAAATGTATTTTAAACTATTACTTTTAAACTACCACTACTCTAATTCATTTCTAGAAAAGTTGAATGAGAAATGAGTAAGACAAGCTGTATCACTCTGTGTGGAAAAAAACATCCCTCGAAGCACACAAATAAGTGCATTAAACACTTCACAAAATCACAGAATGGTTTGAGTTGGAAGGGACCTTGAAGATCATCTTATTCTACCCCCTGCCACAGACAGGCAGGGACACTTCCACTATCCCAGGTTGCTCCAAGCCCTGTCCAACTTGGCCTGGAACACTTCCAGGGATGGGGCAGCCACAACTTATGCAATACATGAGTAGTGAAAGGCTTCACCCAGGAGTGTCACCCAATTGTTAGATTCTGCAGTTCACGAGAAAAGTGGATCACTACCAGGAATGGCAACACAGCTTTTAAGGAAAGATGGAATTCTATTTTGTTTATCGAGAGATCACACCCTTCTAAAACACTGTAAGAAATTACTAGAGAGAGAGAAAGAGTCAATTAATTTGCTTCCACTGGAGTCAGAGTGAGCAGTAATGGATTTAAATTGCTGTACTGGAAATTAGGGTTAGACATTTATAAAAATCTATATACCTGCAAGGCTAATTAAGCAATAAAACATACTGCCAATTGAAACCAGCAGTGTTATCTCCATCAGCACAGGCTTTTAAGAACAACTAGATGTGCACCATCAGAAATATTTTTAGCTACAGCTCGTCCTGATGTGGAGCAAAAAGTGGACAAATGTTAAAAATCTTGTTGTCTACACCTGTATAAACAGTTTTCATTATTAGTGAACATATCCAAAATAGATGTAAACAAGTGTGGAATTCTTTTTATTTTTAAATCCAAAGTACCTTCAGAATATTCTTCCTTCAGAAATAAATCTATTCCTCCCTGTTCAACACAGTTCTTCGCAGAACACAGAACTTAGTTTAATTTATGTTTTCTGCTCTGTGACTCACTGTGGGACTTGCATAGTTACTGTCAGTTTTCTAGATGGAAAATCTCAGAATTTCATCATGCAGGAACCCTGAATTTGCTTGTCATCCTTCCCCATTCTGTATTTATAGAACTGACACCAATGTTTGATTGGGAGAGAAATTGTTAATTTAAAAAGGAATCCAAGTAAGCAAGTTGTTTATCACACGCAGAAGGTGTCTGCTTGCCCTCACATATCTAAGCCAAATAAAACAGGAATGTTATCCGAGCATGGTTCCAAGATAAAACCTCTCTCTCATTCCGAGATCCTTACAAAGCAGCTTTTTAATAGAAGGTAACTTTCGGAGATGTAAAGGCATGAGACATTACTCAGTTAGGGCAGCAACAAAATGGGTGCCTCCATACTTTGATCCCAGTACAACTGGGGCTTAGTAACCCCCGATTACCTCTCCACTGGTGCTCGACGCCATTCAGATTCTGGCTCGCCACCTCTTCTCCAGGAGCTTTCAGACTCCCTGTCACCCCAACGAGATTCCTGTGTGTCAAAAGAAATTAGGCGCATTCTCTCTGAATACTTTAAAAAGAAGATTTTCAACACATAATTTACTTTTGAGCATGTTATACCATTAAAAACTCACTTGTCACGCTGTAGAACACTGAACTATCAGGAGTTTGAGTAACTAAAGTATGATTTCAACTGACTTCACTGTTTCTGGAACAGTTCAAACAATAATACGGTTCCCCTTGTGCCACATACTTTACCAGTAGGGTAGGATATATGCAAATACACTAAAAAGATTACAAACAAGTGTATGAACAATTGAACAATAGCTACAGTCAGCCAAAGCCACTACCTGTTGACACAACAGAGATGTTCTAACAGTTTCACTTTTCCTGGGACTTTATGATAACAGGAACGAATTTAAGGAATTAAAGCTTTTGTGCTTTTTAATCTCATCAGGAAATGTAACTGAATATACTGAAAGCTCTCTGTGGCAAGGACAGTTTTGTTCTCAATACCTCAATGCACAGAAGAGGTGAGGTATCAGTGATTCACAACGGCTGCAGGGCAAAGCAATAATCAATCTGTCTTTTCTTAAAATAAAGTTAAAATGTCCCTCTCCATTGACAGACAAACCATTTAAACGAATTTTTATGCCTTAATTCCACCACAAGAAACTAGTTAGCTACACCATCTAAAATACCTGATTTCACACAATCGCACAACCTCTTTATAAGAAGGGCATTCCAGTTTTAAACCCCTCTTTGAAAAGTGTTTTATCTGTCAATATGGGTTAACCAAGATCTTGCATTTCCACTGCTCTGTCTCCTTAAATGGTTTTGAAATGACCCCAAATAACAACGGTGAGCAAAGAATCCCAAAACTGCAAATGGAATTTCTAGAGTGGTGCAGGTATCTCCCTCACAACCTGAGCCAGCTTTTCCATATAATCAAGTGCCCACAGATAGGAGACCTCTTGTGTGAAAAATACCCATCATGATTATTTATCTGACAGACTACCAAAACAATTTATACAAGCTGATAACTTATCTTCATGGCGTTACTCAATGAAGTATGTATTAAACAAAGAGAAAAGCTGTGGGGGATGAAATTTAAAACTAGTTCTCTTGAACGGCAAGTTCTGAAAAAGTGAGAGTGTAGAAGGTTTATGGTACTTAGTTACATTCTTTTAAACCATTAAACATTTCCAAGCAACTTTTGTTTTGTTTCCTATTGGACTGGGATAACGAATTCTCCCAATCCAAGTTATATTTGTTAACAGAAAGTTGCACACACCTCTTGGTTTTATGTTATTGCACATTTCTTATAAAACATAAAACTGCACTTTTATGTTTAATCTGGGGGGGATATTCCTTCAATGTCTACTTGAATTCCTGACTTTCACATGAGTCACTGCAGTTGCTTCCAATAGTTTTCTTTCTGTGTTAAAGAAAATTCTGTCCAATATTCATTTTAGTCTTTACTAATTTAGTTTTTAAACAGCTTGGAGATCTTAGTAGTTTCTTTATTTTACTCTATTGCTAAACAAGAGATTCCAGATCATGATAGTGAGCTGAAACTAAGTGACAGTAATTTAACTATTAAATCAGCCACTCACTACTACTTAACAAAAAATAAATAAACCTATGATTTTGCAATGCTGAAACCTTTTTTCAAATAATCTACAGAATAAGGAGCAGTCAGAAAGAAACAAACCTGCAGGTATTACCTACCTTCCTTGAAAATGGGTCATCCAGACCTCTCCTTTCTTCTTCTCGACGGCGCTCTCTTTCCTCTATCTCCATTTCTCTTTGACGTTTTTTCTTCTCCAGCTCCTCCAGTTTTTTGACTCGCTCCTGGTACTCCCGCTGCTCCTGCTCGCGCTTCTCGCGCTCGATGCGCTCCTTCTCCTCACGCTCTGCACAGTTGGAAACGCACAGAGAACTTATTACCAGCACAAATTCCATTGCTTTGCTGTGTCCACAGAAGGATTACACAATACAGTCTTTCCCCTTTGACTATAAAAAATAAATACTAAAAAATATAAGCATTTCATATTAAGTGTTTAGCTAACCACAGAACCTGTTTTCTGGAAGTCTCCTAATTCAAAAGTAATAGGAAAAGGAACCTGGATACATCCATTAATGAGACATCTTGAACAGCTAGCAAGAAAGAAAAAGTTCCAATACCTGCACGTTAATTCAATGTACACAGCGTAACTGTAGCAACTAAAATATCAGTAACTACCTCAAACATGGTAGAGGATCCCTTCCCTAGGAAAGGTCAAACAAAAAAATCAGTATCAAAAAAAATTTTGATACTCATGCCTGCTTCAGTTTTTGTTTGTTTTTTAAATACTGCATTATTATGAACTCTGATACATAAAATCTTCATCCTCCAACTGACAAATAGGGCAGAAATTCATCCTACAGGATGCCAACCACCTCTTCTGTTCTAAAGCCCTGAAACAGGCTATTAGGGCTATCAGACAAAGCAATTCACAAAGAAAGGTGTGTGAGTAATTTACAGTTCTGGAGTTCTTGATCTGACACCAATGTTCCCTTTCTTTTCTCTTAAAGATGTGCACGAACAAGTGGCCAGAACTCAAACTAAAGGCTCAAATCAATTTTTCATTAGCCTCCCTTACTTAATCTCCTTCTTCACTCATGTCTAGGTGCTACAAAGCTTTACCTTCCTGTCTATACTGCACAGGTAAGCAAGGACGGTTCGACAACTGGAAGTTGAAAAGACTTCCTCCAAACTCGTGAAGCAGGGAAACCACACATTAGCTGTGTTACACAAATGGAATGGCTCAAGGATGTACAGGATAAGAGTCACATTCTCAATCTCACCCTTGAGCAGCTGCTCTTCCCGTAGCCTTTGCTCCTCCTCCTCCTTCTCCCTGTAGTAAGTGATGCGTCTCTCCTCTTTGCGCTGCTTCTTGCGTTCCTCCAGACGGTTCCGCCTCTCCTCTGCCAACCGCTCCTGGAACTGCTTGAGTTTATCCTGAAATACCAACGAGACAGCTCAGAACACCACAGCTGTAATGTCTATGAGCTGGGCAGTTACACAGATTGTTAAATAAAGCTACACAGAAACTCAAAACAACTGCAACATATTAATTGTGCTCCACTGACAAACAACCTATTCACCATTTCCATCTCTTCTGCAATTAATTTTGTGTTAGACAATACCCTCCAATTTAGAAGAAAGACAATCAAATCATCATGCACAACATTAGTCTTTTATATGCTTTTTTGGAAAAGATAATAATTTAAAATATTATTTTAATAATTTATCTATACCTAAAATATATTACCCAAAATTATCCCTATTATTGTAAAGAATCATATGCAGTTACTAATTTATATTAACATAACACCTCTTCTCCCTTTTTTTTTGGTAAAGCCAGTTTTTACTGCAACACAGCCGAACAGTCAAAGCGATAAACAGTCTCAGGAAATGCAAAATTTTAAAATGTAGAGCAAGAAACAAAGGCACAGTTCTTTCCCTGACCTTGTGGTCTGATTTGTTTTTAAATTTTGCAACACAAAACACAGCTTGAACAAACAAATACCTGAACTGTCAAAATAATTTCCAGATTCAAACACAACGATAATAAAAAAGAGACAAGTATTTCCACCTATTTTTCAGCTTCAGTGTAATTGTCAGTATTACTCCATCATCACAGTAAGTTCAAGCACTTCTGCAGACACGGCTGCTTGCCTACGACACCCAGTGGTCCCTTACCAATAGTATTGAAATCAACAATTTACCCCTCTTTTATTTTCCATACAAGCTAGTCCAGAAATTGTCAAAAATTTTAAGTGATAATACCCTAGGAATGGGTGCAAGAAATTTAATTTAAAAGTCAAAGTAGAAAATAAGCCATTCCACACTTCTGAACCATTTAAAATACTAATTTGTTTCTAGTTTCATGAAGAATCCCTGGGTCCCAGTTTTAGTTCCTCACTTTAGGGGTGCACTTTGTTAACAAAGCCATTATCTCACGTACCTCATAAACTGTTCGCCGTGATGCTTTGAGCCTGGCTTCAAATAAATCTCTATCCTCCAGCATCCTGGAGAGTCTGCTCTTGTGCTCAAGGGCTTTCTCGCGCTCCAGCTGCAGGGTGGTGATCTGAAGATAGAAAATATACAAAGTATAGCTTTACTATACCTTTGGATTCAATCTACCCCAGCCACTAGAAGGAGGAATTCTCTCTTCCCTTTTCAGAGCAAAGACAGAAGAAACTGCTGTCCACTAGAACAACGAAATCACAAAGCTAACATTTCAATCTTCCTTTCTTTTTTGGAAAGAGCTGGGAAAAAAACCAAACCGTGCAAAACACACTATTTTTCATGCATTGCTAATGCACCTTATCAACTGAACAAAAAATTCTCACCCTTTCTTCTTCCTGTTGCTCCCATAGCTCCATATCATGCACTCTTTGCTCCTCATAGGCAGTCTTTATCAGAGGAATTTCTTCCAAGCGCTTCGCTCTTTCAAAATAGTCAATCTGAGTAAAGATAACACATCTTTAGAACGACATAATGCACATAAACCCCTGCTTTCTGGAGAATCCTCCAGTATCCCTGATATATTATGTCAATGTAACAACAACCACACTGGACCATCAAAGGTCAACCCAACCAAGAACCTGCCTCTACCACTGGCAACTAATCCAGGCAAGGATGGAGGAATAGAGACGGGCACATCACAATACTCTCTTCAGCATCACCCATTTTCAGCTCCCAGCATTTTCTGTGTTGGAAGTATTTTTATATTTTAAACATTAGAGGATTTCCTCTCTTGTCCTTCTGAACTCAAAGCTTTTCATATACAACAATGTACTTTGGAAAGAACTCCTGCACGTCTGTGGCTCACAGCATGAAGATCCAACTTCTACGTACAAACAGCTCTGAACACAGCTCCTGCTGGTTTCACTTGATGCTTCTCACTCCACTACCCCTTGCAGGCAGTGCAAGAACAACTGCTCCCACCATCAGCTCTTACAACAGGTACACTCTTACAGACTGGCACCACATCCTCTCCCTAGACTTCTGTCAGACAGAGGGGTACTATTTTACAAAGACATTTCTCCCACAGAAGCCAATCCGCGTCATTGACAATTCTTGCTGGCCTCCTGTCAAACTTCCAGCTCAGCTGCATCCTTTTAGACATAAAAGACCAGAGCTGCAGACAGTGCTCAAAATGTAGAAGAATCAAGTTCTCAATGCTGGAAAAGAATGTTAAGTTTGGAGCCCATCATTTAATATGCAAAGCCAAAGACTGAGGGATTCTGTTCCCCACCTTCCGTACATAAAGTTTTAAAATCCATCTAACCAGAACATAATTCAAAGGCCTTCTTTTGTCACACTACTAAGTTGGAGTTTTTTGTGAAGAACTTCGTAAAAAGCTTTTTTGGAAATCCGACTTAGTTACACCCATCAGATCAGCCTTACAAATATGTTTGCTTTGACAGTTTCAGAGAATTCCAAGAGGAAGCCCTTGCTAACATTCCTTTTATGGAAGCTGTGCTGACTTTTCCAGGTACATCATATTCACTCAGGTGACTACTAATTTTACTGTTTAATGTGTTTTCTGCTCCTTTGTCCAGTATAAGCAACAGCTTTACAGGCCTGCAGTATCAAAGATTCTCACTGGAACCTTTTTAACTAACTTGCCACTTTTCTTCAAGTGAGTTTTAAGTGACCCAAGTCACCAACTGTACCACAGAACCCCTGTTTCATTCCTGAATACAGCAGGAAGTCCTGGGTGAGTGTCACATCGCCCAGGTCATGTGTTTCTACTTATTATGACACTTTTATAGCTACCCACGTTTCAGACAGATCCTTTTCTGCCATCTAGGAGGGGTCTAGCAGTGGAGTTTCCTCTGTTTCAGTGAGGACTAACACAGTTAATTAATTTAGCATCTCTGTAATGGTGTCACATCTGAACATTCAACCTATTCTGAAAATCTTTTAATTACAAGACTTCCCAACTAAGACTCAGTTCATATCCAGCTTAAGGGTCCTTTTTCAAATCAACTCCATTAATTAGAATGATTTTTGCACCAAAACCAGAGACCCAGTTGCTATATAACACATTTACCTTTCTTTAGTATCAAACAATAACACTTCCAACATTATACATATATATATATATATATATATANNACAAAAACACACCAATATATATATATATATATATATATATATATATATATATATATATATATATATGTGTATGCACATACACCTATCAACACAGGAGATCCCATTGACTAAAAAATTGTACGGACATTTGTATCCTTCCTACTTTGTACCTTTTTCTCCTGATTCTTCAGTCGTTCCTGAAGTTCCTTCTTTTCTTTTTCCAGCTGTTCCACTTGTTTAGCCATAATAAAGTCAGGATCCAATTCTTCAAGATCCTACAACCAAGTAAAGTTATCAATATAAAAAGGAAAAAAAAGTCCCACAAAAGGTAGTCTTTATTCCCCCAGGTAAAAAAGGTCCCATCCAAACCCAGAACTAAAGTTTACTTACACTGTCTCATTTTTAAGAGACTGTTTGTAAGACCAATTGCAGTACAAACCCATGAAATTCGGGTAGCCCAGCAATGTAACACTGAAAGCATAACAAAATAACTTCCCACTGCAACAATAAATCACCTACCTCAATATCAATATCTTTAAATGCTTTGGCTCCCAGTTCAGTCTTCTTAATCTGCTCCAAGCGCTCCCGAACAGTTTTCTTTTTGATCTGCTCATGCTCCTGCAGGATCCGCTCCTTCTCCCTCTCCTTTGCCTCCTGGCGCAGCCTCTCTTCCTCAGCTTTCCGGACTTTTTGCAGTTCTGCTTCCCGTTGTTCCAGCTCTTCCTTTTCACGCTGGATGTTCAGACTTTCCAGGCGCTCCTTTCTCTCCTCTATGGTTTGACGGCGCGCAAGGATACGCTGATGCTCCTTCCTGGAATTTTTCAGGAAGGCGGTGACTGCCAGCTGATGCTGTTCTTCCTTCTCTTGCTGGATTTAAATTAAGAATAAGACAACAATGTAAACAGCCCCTCTTTAAAAAGGCAGAAAGCAAGGCAAATGCTTCTCAAGGAAAATGCAAAGTTAATTCTATTCTCCAAACTTGCCAACTGAGTGGAATTACAACTGTGATCGCAAACCTAATCACTCATCCAAGTGGCATCCAAGGTAGTACCAACTGCCCAGAATCATGTGCGCATGGAGAAAGTTGTCTGTAAAAGACAGCATTCTGCAACATGACTTAGGTACGACAGTTTGACGTTTTTCTGTCCAAAAATATTGCACACTCAGATGTTATTGATATTGAAATCTTTAACTGCAATGGGTGTGTGGGTTGTCTCTGTATTAGTTTGCAAGCATATCACCACATGTACTGTATTTCACCAAAGCTGTTTTGTTCTTTTAAAGCTTTGTTACTTTCCAAATACACTAATAAAAGGGAAAAGTACCCTAATTGACACCAAGCACTATCTGTGAGATGATAAAAAAATAAGTCAACAATTTACACATTGCATTTAAAACCATTTTCATCACCTTATAAAAAGCACTAGGCTTCTAGACATTAGAATATAGACTGTTCTTTAAGCAGCCTTCCCAGCCCCCAGCATTCCCCAGAGCACCCCCACAGTTCTTTGTGGACATTCATGCTGTACACTTGAGGAGGTGTCACTGTGCCAGCTCAGGGAGCTGCCCATTTCCATGACTCCAGCCAAACACTGCAACCCAACCAGCTCCCCACACTCCCCCAGCCATGCTGCTCCTGAAATGTGAGCACCCTCAGGGATATTTTTAGTAACCTGTCACTTCTAGGGTATTCAATAAAAACACTGAAACATCCACACTTTGCTGCAGATCTGCACACATTTAAAGATAAATGGCGGTACCCGAAACACAAAAGTAAAAAGCTTCAGACAAATTTAATGATTTTGTGAATTATAACGAATGTGACAAATTAAAAGCTTTTAAGCACCTGACAAAAGTGGAAAGTTTTGACCTGAATAGTGAAGGAAAAAAGGGTATCAACTTGTTCTGTAGCTTTACTAACCACATAGATTTATATATTGATACCAATATACAGTGATACCTTGACACTGTTCTCCAATTTTACAAGTGTAATGACCCCTAATGAGTTAAATGAGAAGGATGTACTAACATGTCAAGTGCAACACTAATTGCCATTTCTATCAATGAATGTACAGTTAAAGCATATTTTTTCTTTCAAAATGACAATCTAATACCAATCACTAATCAATTTTTTTTAAAGGGAAAATCTACATAGAAATATTTTTATCTTAAACACTATGAAACAACCAATACATGTTCAACACAAGGAAGTGAGCATTAGGTGCCATGATAGAGTTCTATTTTTTGCTTTTATATCTAAAAAATATTACTTAGTATTTCAATCTGTAGAGAGAATCTAACATGGACATCTTGCTATAGGCCTTTTTTCCATATAGAAAAAATATGTGATATGCTTGCTACGAAATCTTTAATAAACACAAAACAAATGAAAATTTACCAGTACTCTAATAAGAAGTGAAGGTTTAACTTGCCACAACCAAAGCATGCTGGAAATCTGAGACTGAATTACACCTTGCTGCTACAGAGCTCTGGAAAACCTGAAATGTGAATTGACCTTGAAGCCAAAAGCCGCAGGGAAGAGGAAAGGAAGTGACAAAGACAGGTCAGTTCTCAAGCTGTGGAATGTTTTGTTCTATAAAGCTACATTCCAGGTTTTTCACAACAGCAGTTTCTCCAGGAAGAATAAATGAGGCAGGCTCTTAGATTTTCAAAAACACATGCAAAATTTTAAACAAATCCTAGTTCTGTAGGCTGATGTATAGAGTTATTATTTGCTATATCCTAAACCTGATATTTTCAAGACTGGAAACTTTAAACTCAGGCCTCTTGTGTACATTTTGCCATGATTTTAGTTATGACCAAACACTTTTAAAAAAGTGTTTAAAAGCTGAGTGCGTATGTTTTAGAATTCTTTACAAGCACAAAAACCTGACTACCATTAAGATGAAAAAAAAGAAAGTAAAACATACATGTAATCTGAGAAAACACATTCATTAAAATATGAGCTTTGCCAACATTTTTGTAAGACTTTAAATGACTTACCATTAAGTGAGGAGGCTTAATGACTGCAAGAGCCTTAGCCAGAGCTGAGGACATGGCAGTCAGTTGGTTTCTGATCTGCTCAGAAGGCATGCTCTGCAGCTGAGGGCCCAGTGGAGCATCCTCTCTAGTACAGTAATTCAAATCTGAACCAAAACTCAGTGTCCGGGTCGTGTGATCAAGGCGAACCTTTGCAAAAATAGAAAAAAAGGAAGAAAAAGGATTGTACTGTTTATTGAACAATTTCTCTGTCGCTCTGCCTATGACCACCGTGAGTCAACAGAAGCTTCAAGCAGAAATTACTTGAAAAAAATTTTGCCATACCGTTCTATGAGAAATGTCAAATTAGTAAGAGAAAAATAGCACTGTGAATGAAGGTTTGTTTTATTTGTATGTTTTAGAAAAAAAACAAACCCAAACAACAACAAAATCAAGGGAAGAGGCTGAACTTTCAATGATTCAATGAAACGAGCACTGAAAGACAGATCACTTTTGCCTCTTCCTCCACACTGTCAACCAGCTCCTTTTCATCTCATGCAACACACGTGAACCCAGACATCATTTCACGAGTCTTTCTACAGCACTCACTTGTAAGTCACAATGCCTGGCTGCGTCCACGATACAGCGCTCCAGCTGGAAAGCATCCACAAAAGGAACCAGGGTACACAGACGAGCAAACTCAATGCTTTGATAAATCTGGGCCACCTGAATGTGAACAGAAACATTAGGTACTTTTCCTAATAAAAAGAAATCAGCAATAGAAGTTGTCGTACAAGCCTTAAAGTTAACTTGCTAAATTGCTAACAAATGAATGGATACCTATTAACGTTATTGTAAATACTCCTGCAGGATTTTATTTCTGTACCGTATTCAGATTTAACCCCATTCCTGAATGGCTGCTTTGTATGAAGGAGACTGGCAGCAGTAACTACATCCAGCTATGCTGCTAATTAGCCTTCAACTATTTCTTTAGCACACCAGAAATAACACTGCTCATCACTGGTAATGAAAGCAGGTCAATGAAATGTGCATTTTATAATAAAATTACATTAAAAAAAAGAAAAAAAAGAAACCAAAACCCAAAGCAAAATACCCAAGACCTTACTCCAAATAGAACTTTTTCGTTACTTTTGGTAAGTAATGAAGAAAATCTAGAGAAGAGACTACACTACTGTACCCCACTATCAAGTATAGCTACTACAGCTGTACTTAAATGATGCACAAAACTGAAGACATGGGTTATATATTAGAAAAATGTATTTCAAAATCAAACAGTCTTCTATTTGATGGAAAGAAAAATTATTTCAGCATTAAAGTTTCTAACTTAATATTCCTCCAAAGCATATTCTAACTTATGTATACTTAGGAACATACATTTTCTTTACTCATACCTGCTGCAGAAGGCGAAGGATGGTGTTGTTTTGCAGGTGAGGAATGTACAGCTGCAATTCAGGTTCCTTTTCAGCTTGGTCCTTCACCCAGTTCAGAACCTATCAAAAGTCTGAAAAGTTACTCTGTCTGCATTGACCTGTACAAATTTCACAATTAAAGTAACATTTCTGTTTATAGCTCTTAAAACAAGAGCACTTCTGTCCAGACACTGCCCTGTTTTACTGAAGTGCATCCTTTGATCAGAACACTTACAGTTACAAAGCAGAGCTGACAGTTTTTGTATGAAGGCGACTGACAGTACTGGCAACATTTACCACACTGCTAATTTACCTTCAAGTTCTTTTTAGCACCTCAAATATCTTTGTTCTCACTATCAAAGAAAAAGAACATGATGTGCTTCATCAACTGCAGAATTTACACCAACCTAATCAACAGCTCTCACATTATTCTACCTCCCAACACTCAACCTTTTAATAGTAAAACCAGTCATTGGTTTATCTTTCCATTTAGCACACAACCCACTTGCCAGCACATGCCCACGTGTGCACACAGCCTTCCCATTTTGCACATTTACACAAAATTAACTCAGTATCATCTCCACCAATAAAACTTTCTGATACATCCCCAGAACTCTGCACCTTTATGAAGCCCTCTGAATAGCACCCAAAAGACCTGAGTGAATTTTCATTCTATTTCAATAATCTATCAGATGTCATGGAAACACCATGGTGATGGAACTTCACCAAATCAAGGCTACTACTGAAAAATCTGGCAATAGAAAAAGCTAGTAGATATTTACTACAAATCAATATTCAAATAACAGACTATTAATCTGGACCAATACACGCAAAGCAAAAACACTTACCTTGCTGACACGGGCACTCAACTTGAGCGGGTGAAAGTCTACTTCAAGCCAATTGTAAAGTTCTTTCACTTCTGGGACAACATATTGCACTACGTTGAACCTGACCTACAGTCAACAAAAAAAAAAATCCAAAGATCTCAACAAAAATACAGTATTAACCAATAGTTATGCTTTAAGAATGTCATATTCAACAAGTTAAACAGGCAACAGATGTGCTTTTTAATACAGGAGACTATATATTTTTCGCTACATTCCTAACTGCAGTGACAGTAACTCTACACTACATCACTTCAATGCATTTAAAAATGGAAAAGTAGACAAAAAACATAAACAAGGTACACAGACTAGAGTACCATCCTCAGCCATTTCTAAGACACAAGGCTTACTACACAAATGTAGACCCGCATCCAATCTAAAACCACACATGTCTGTTCATGATTAAATTTCTGAAGCCTTAAATTGTGGGTTTGAGGCAAACTGGAGAGGTGCTGCAAGAAGAATTAATTCAAATTGTAAAATGAGCTTTGAACCTAAGTTTTAGATATGAGTGCAAATGACTGCAAGAAATTCAAACATTATCTGAAACTACCCATTACTTAATATCTAATTTGTTTACAAGCATCAGGGCAGGTCTGAGGATAGATAAATCTAACATCACACATGGAAGTTTTCATAATCACTTAGATCCATATGGTCCAACATTTGACATCTGACCTGTGCTTATCCAAAACACATTTAAAACAGAAAAATAAGTGCTTGGTTCAGTTAATTACCCCCCAAAAACCCCAAAGTTCTAGATCATATGTTTCAAACACCTCAGTGTTTCCAATCAATACCTGTTGCTTGGGTGACATAAAGATAATATTGAAGCTGGCTCTTTAGTGCACACGAGCATTCATTGTCACTGCCATTTCCAAACAGCCCTTGTGAATCTGTAATTAAGTCCCAAGTAACCATACAGCTGTTTCAGCTTTAAAACTGCTGTCCCACAGCTAAGCACAGTGCTCTAGGAGAACAGGACTCAGTGGCAGGGAGCTGCTCACCTGAACCCCAGTACCTACCATGTCATTGATGAGGCTGGCCCGTGTAGGGGGGGCCTGCAGCCCCAGCAGCGTGGCCAGGCGCCGCTGTTTCTCCACGATGATTCCATCCATATCCAGGAGACGAGCGATGTCAGTTCTCTCTGGAGTTATGGGAATGGACAAGGTGGCCAAAAGGACTCGAGTGGACATCCTGGTGACAAAGCAGAAGCACACGAGATGAACGGCTAGAGAACTTACTAATTCCTGTTCATAAATGTGCCAATTCAAGAGAGGAACGAGGAGCATCCATGATGCAAAACTGTGTAAAAACCACCAGAAATAACAGAGGAGACACTAACTGCACCACGAGAGGAAATTGTGAAGTCTTGTGAAGAAAATACCACCACTCAGAAGAGAAAAAGGACATAAAACCCCAGATATTTATTGACTTGCTAATCTTCTCAGTCAGTAAAGAGAAGGAAGCTTAACTAAGGTGATGCCAATGTTCACAATACTTACACTGTAGCTTTGTAAAACATCCTCCTTGCTCTAGGTTTCTTTTGAGGCAATTAGTACTGGCCAATTTAGGCAGAGCTGCTCATAGCCATACATGTCATCTGCTTCTTTTGGGGTACAATTTAGTTTATTTTTGAACCTAGGGGGTTAAAAATAGATTCTAAGATCACAGCAAGTATCTTTCCCCACCTCTGCATCTCCTCTTGTGTGAGATTCTTTCGCATTTCTCTTGATAAGTGATAAAGGCGGTGAAGGGTGGATGCATGAAAAAGAGCATTTCCTGATTTCCAGAAGACAGTTGAAACTTTGTGATAGTAATTTGCCATCAGCTGTGGTTTGGGTGGTTTCTTAGACAGTGCAAACAGTCCATGAATATCTTCCACTGCTTTGAAAGCTTCCTAAAAAAACCCAAAACAACCAAATACACTACTGTTAGGAAGTTTTTTGTAACACCCCAAAAAAGGAAAAATATAAATTCATTAAAGGTTATAAGACTATAAAGTATTTAATACTAATGAAAGCTGTGATCTTCAGTTTTGTCAGCTACATGAAATGAAATACTTCTTTCCTAATAAATTATTTGGACATACTCCATTAACTATCTGCTTAGAATCTGGTATTTCTGAAAACTTGTTTCATTCAGATTTTCAAGCTACCAACCAAGAGAAAAAAAAAAACAAACAAAAAAATAACGAAAGTTCTACCAGCAAAGCTTGGTTTGAAATGCTGTGCAGAAACACCAGACTAAGCATTCAATATTCTAGAGATTAAAACTTTATTCTTTAGCTCTTATCCTTTCTTCATCTTGGTGCATGTACCATGAAACAAGAACTGCATGGAGCAGATTATGGAAAGGCTGCAGACAAGTGTGATGGGGAGCCCTGCTGCGTACCTGCCACAGCTCCATGCTGATAGCACTGTCCAGCTGCACCAGCCTGGTCTCCAGGTGCATGGACTGGCTGTCAGGATTGTTGAGGTTGATGGCTGTGCTTTGGTTGTGGTGCCGCTGGATCTGCCCCAGGTGCATTCGCAGGTTATCGCAGAGCTTACGGAACTCCGCTTTCCGCGTGTACTGCAGGCAGAACTTGAAAGCTGCAAAAATGAATAATGTAAATTCAAAATGTTCACTAATGGTGACTTCATGGTAGTTCTAAATGGGATTCAAATATGTAAATCAGTACACTTAAAGAATCTTCATTTGCAGTCAAAAGACATCTCAAACATGATACAATCTGTCACACATAATAAGTGACAATGCAGAGCATTTTCATCTTGACCTCAAAAGATGAAGATGTTTCTACATAATTAAGCTTAAAGAGCAAAGGGAATACTTTAAGTCTCTTTAAAAATGTTCTAATTTATGCAGTGATTCCAGCTTTTAGTTTGATCTAAGAGCAAACAAAATCCTGTGAATGGCATGAATTCAGGTTTTGGCTTTGTGAAATGTGGGAAAAGAATTCTCAAGTAATTTAAATATGGTAAAGTCAAATGAAGCTTTCAAATGACTGGAAATGACACAGACAAAAACCCCATCATTAATCCCATAGTTCCTCTCAAAAACCAGTCCTGGCTTCTGGAGATAAGCACAACACAGCACAGCACAAGTGCAGGAAAGAGGTCGAGAAGAGGGGATGGACTGTAGAGAGGGGATTAAGACCACTCAAAACCCCTGAAGCCCTCCAACCCACTTCCAGAAAGGTGGAGAAGAACAGACGGAACATGAGAACTGATTTGCACAACAAGTGAGAAACTCATCTATAAAAAGGTCCCCTCACGAAGCCCAGGTGCATGCGCACCCCAGGACCCTGGACACCCAACCAGCTGGATCAACACTGGAGTGAGGACTGGTGATTTCTCTCTTTTTCCCTCCCATTCTTTCTCTCCAACCCTCTCTTCTTCCACCCTATCCCTTTATCCAAAACCCACTGCCATGTGCTTATGCTGGGATGTCAGGGACTAACATACCAATTTCCATGCCAAATGTGTCATTTACTACTAAAACTTTGTAAGCTTTCGAGGACCCTCTGATTCTCGCTGTTTATTTTAACCACAAGCATCTACAAATCTTGGATGTTCCCTTCCCCTTAAGGCAGGGGGAACACCACATCTTTATAGTTCAAGTTTCCATCTTTCGGACCTACCTTGCTGTGCAATGTCATGGTACAGGCGTTCTACTCGAGAATTATTTCGGAGAAGATCCAAACACTGTCTATAGGATTCCCACAGAAATTTAACCCAGGGTGTCAAAAGCAGGCGGTCAGTACGATCCTGAGTGTCTTCTCCACTTACAGCACTCAAAAGAACACTTTAGTCAGGGCAGAGGGGTAAGGAAAAAGAAAAGAAGTGGTTTATTCCCTACAATTTTCATCAGTTTTTCTTACCAGGTTCTAAGATGAAACTGGACAAATCTGAACAGCTACTTGCTGCTGAATGGCCTATTGCTTACTTTCAAAGTGGTCCCTCAGACTGCTCCCTTTTCCTTTAAAGATGTAGATAATTATTTCAAACTTTTAAGTTTCAAACTTTGGCCACTGCACATACGACTGACATGTCCAAGCTCCAGAGGTAAGACATCAGAAACTTGTATCCTTCACAAGTAAGCCAAAGGAAACTAACTCCAGGATTTTCACCTTCCCTTTCCAGCAGGGAGCTGTGTTCTGTACCTCTGTTAGTCAAGTATCACTGTCAGTGCAGACACTTTAGTACTTGCTGACACTTCCCTTTTAGTCACCAGCACTGCTGCCAGAGTTCACTGCACGTTGACATGTGACACAAGTGCTGCGTTATGATCTGCACACATCAGAAACCAGACTACTCACATTAACATTTCAAATCCTTTACAAATTCTGACATGAAAAAGATGCTTAGGTATGTCAGAAGTAAGATATGATAATCTTGCATTTAGAACTTCATTCCCTCATCACAGAAATATAAGACTGGGGAAAGCATTCCCAAGACACTGAGACCAATTCAGTGCTATGTCCCACATGATCCCTTTCTGCTGAACAATCCACTCAATGTGTTAAACTCACAAAGAACCATCTTCCCATAGCCTGTATTTTAAAAATTATTTCTGAACTATAGAAATATAAAGTCTCAACTCTTGTAAGTCTTCTCTTCTACACCATTTCCAGTTGTGATTTGCTTCCTTGGGTGCTACATAAACTATTAAACACAACATGTCACCAGTGCCTTCTCCAACAGATCAAGAAGTGAATCTAGCAAAAAATTATGAGGAGTCTAGAAAACAGGACCTAAAAAACACTAAAGAAACTCTGCTTGTTTAGATGAGAAGTGTGATTGAAAAGATCCATTCTCTAGTCCTCAGTTGTAGAAAGGAGAACAAGGAAAAGAGAGGTCAGTCAATCTTCACTGTTTAACTATTAGTGGACTCCTCTGTAACAATTTCAGGCACTGGAAATAGCATGAATGACAGTGCCCCCCTATTGAAGACACGTCTGTCACCTTTTCTTTTTTGCAACCAACTTCTACTAGAGAGTTTTACTGTTAACATGTAAATACAGAGCCTTCTACTCCACATCTTTGTAAGTATTATTTGACTACTACAGCTCTATTCCTACATAACACAAATATCCTCTACTTCAGTAATTTCTTCCAATTTTCAATCATTTCTATCATCATTCTACATTCTCATTACCCATCCTATTAATTCTAACTCTCTTGAATGTACTTTTCATGCCCTTTCTTCTATTATCTTATCAGTTAAACAAGCAAGTATAAAGTAATATTTCCTTTTGTTTGTATATGCACAGTGTGGTCAGAAGAAATGGAGGCCATCACATACAGGAATTACATTGGTCTAATATAATTAACAGCATTTCTACATCAACCATTAATGAGGAGCTTACCACAATAAACTCTCCAATACCACGACAGATGCAAATCTGAGCAGACACTGGAAAGCGGTGACCCAACTCCCAGAACCACCCCCACTGCACATACATTTTCTGTTCTTTACTGCTTGCTTGCTTTACTCAGACTTAGGATTTCGTTCAGTGTAAAATTCCTGCTTTTTTCCCTTCCTTTAAAACCTCTAGAACACCACTAGTATTCTATTTCAAGTCTACCACATTTATATCTCAGCATTGTGAATAAAAATAAGGATACTTTCTGTAAATTGCTACATTTTAAAGACAGGCTGCACACCTTTCTGGAGTCTGAATGTTATCCAAGTCTTCTATGTCCAGTACCATCTGCTGGGATTCTTCCTTAGCTGCTTCTGTTTTTTCTTCAGCTAATTTTAAATAGGCTCGAACAACATCCTCCAAAGATTTGATGTTAACCTACAGCAAAGGCAAAAAAATGGGAAGATGTTTCCACCCACAACAGGCAACAAACATTTAAAATGTAAGTGCTATAAACCCAAGAACATCTAGAAGGCAAATTAATCCTAATTCAGGATAAATCAGTTACTTTTAGATTATATCATCTGACAGATACCACGTAACTTGCTATAAATAAATACAATAAAGAATCCAAAGCCATACCTGCTGGCAAATATTCTTGTACTGGTACAATCCTTCTTTTGCCAGGTGACTCTTGCGGAGATCCACGCAGAGTTCCAGGTACTTCAGCATAATTGGTTCGTGGATTTTCTGCCATGTTCGGTGTTTCTTACTTTTCATAACATCATAGAGAACATCAAGGGCAGGCTGCTTTTTGCCAACCTCAAGAAATTCTGAAAGTAAAATCCCAGTTAGCAAAAGACTTTCACACCAGAAGATGCATGTTTTATGCTTAATACAGGAAACATTGAGAATTTAATGCACCAAATGTGCATTGATGGTTTGATTTTGCCATATCAAAAACGTTGGCAACTCAGTGCCAGTCGTTCAATGACGTGACTGGTAAACAAATGTTGACCAGTAAATTTACATGGGAATTTCAGGATAGCAGAGATGTCTTGCCGTCCATCCAGGCACGACTGAGCACTTCACATACGTGAATAAAATGGACACATCCAGTTTTAAAGCTGGTTCCACCAAGGACAAGGAATACCCACCAGAAGGCTTGTGGGTACAGCACCTACCAAGGCCATTTAACAAGGTGCAAAACATACAAAGAATGTGACTGAAAGTCCTGCTCTCAGGTGAGAGAGGGAGGAAAAAAAACTTCTCTCAGCAAAGTTGCTCCTTTGTTGGTTTTTTTAACTTCGGAGTGATTTAGCACTTCAGTTTACAGAAGTTATATCAAAAGCTGCTGCAGTTCAGTTGAAGGGTCGGGCACTTTTAAAATCAGCCTTGCTGCTGAAACCAGTGCCCCATTTATTCATCCCTAGGCAGCTGCTATTAACAGGAGCTCTCAGGATCACAGCAACTCCCACCTCTGATACCCCACGCATTCTGCTTCGCACCCATGAGCAAAAACTGAAGCAGCGACCCACATACACACAGACCCTACTCTGAATGTACTCTGCACTGCGTAACAGCAATGAACACACAGAATGGGAAGCAAACAGGTTTAATAGATAAGAGATCAAGTACAGCTAGTGGGAAACGTGCCTATTCTTAAAGGCTGAGGGGTGGAGTTAGTACTTCCCATGAAGTACTTTGGAAAGCACTCCATTCCTAAAGAAATAATGGCAGAAATTACTAGAGTAGGGGCCTGCACAAGGGAATCAGACACCCAGACAGAGCTTCCAAGTTTTGGAATCTCAAAATTGAAGTTAAACATGGCAAAAGATGTAGACTGAAAGCAGCAGAGTGGTTTTAATTTAAGGATCACAACAGCTCATAATCAGGACTCAGTTTATGTAAATAATGAGCTGGCAGAAGATGAGCAAGT
Source organism: Struthidea cinerea (assembly GCA_013397865.1). NCBI lineage: Eukaryota > Metazoa > Chordata > Aves > Passeriformes > Corcoracidae > Struthidea > Struthidea cinerea. The sequence goes on from VZTI01001730.1 coordinate 468,470, forward strand.
TCCTTTCTAGAGAAAGCACCCTGATACAACTGAAGATAATCAAGGTTACGATGTGACAGTATCCAGCAGTACTTTTTTACTCACCAAGGTACTTTTAATAAAGCTACTCTCCATCCCATAATTTACACTGCTATTCTATCTCAGAGCTGCTTTTGAGACAATTACTGCTCAGCTTTACATTTTATTTATGAAAATAAACTTGAAAGGCAAGTTTAATCCTGCAACAATGCCAGGGCACTCCAACCACAGCTCTCAGTGGTCGATAACAAACTGGACAAAGCACAAAATTAATTCATATTGTTTTGAAACTTTTAATTAACTCTGGCCAAGCAGGTTCTTACAAGTAATTCAAATAATTAACGCTCATTTAAGAGACACTTCAGTAAAAGCACAAAATGAACCTGAATAATGAAATACAGCACACAACACCATGCTTTGCAGCAGGAACTGTAAGTTATGGAAAGTCAGACCTGTATGTAAAGCTGAGCCCATAAATAGCTGTAAGAGTTACTTTCTACTGGTCTTTTTTCCTTTATACTACTTAAAATGCTAACAGGTATCCAGAGTAGCAACTGAAGCTGAGTGGCCAAGAACCAGCTGATACACATCAACAACTCACCTACTGCTAGCCCAAAATCCTGAATTATGCTCAGTTTTCAATCTGAGAAAACATGTCATTACAAGAGGTGACAAAGATGTCATGTGCTTTGTATTTATAGTATCTCTAACAGTGAGCAAGCTCAGTATCTGCAACAATAAAACACTCCTTAAAGTTGCATTACATCCCCAAGTACTAAGCAATACCAAATAATAACAATAGCTGAGGGTTGGCCTTGACCTACATTTATCAATTACAAAGAAAAAACCACTTTTCTTACATATCTGTATATACTTACAATCCTTCAAGCTCTTCCTATTTCCAAACAACACCTCTGTATGTTGAAGCCACTGAGAACACAAAGCATGAGGTGCTTCTAATGCTCACTTGAGCCTTATGTATAAAACATACACACTGAAACTCTGGATGCTGCACTGAATGGTCCCATTTGAAATGTCAGTTTAACATTAAACTGCTTCCTGCAACACACAATCTGCCTTAGGTATGACTTTCCACCCTTTATTATGCTTGGCTGTGGTAAGACTGAGCCCCTGTAGTTTGTAAGACTTGACACTGCTTGTCATGTTTTCCATTCAGTCCACTGAAATTCAGGATTGCCAGCATCTGGCTGGAGAACATCCCCTTCACTTCAACTCGACTCCTTCACTTCACATAATTTAGCAGACTTGCAGCAGTACAAGAAATGTGAATTTAAATACCAGGAAAGCATCAATGATAATAATGAGCAGTCTAAGGTCAATATTCCAGAAATGCGAGTTGCACACCAAGTACCACTTACTCTACCCAAGAATTCGCAAGTATAATTAAAGTTTATATATTATGGTACGTGCAACTTTTCCAGTGAAAGGACTGATGGAACACATCTTCATCCCTGAATGCTGACTGAAGCTGATTTCATCTTTCATCTTTTTATCTTTGTGGAAAAGACTTTTACAATGAATTTTTGATTAATAATCTTGAGGATGTGCAGTACTTTCAAATTTTCTTATGAATATACTAAGTACTTGACTAATGCACAGTCCCCAGACCACACAGCCTCTTCTGCTGTCATTTTAAGACCCATACATCATCTGTAAATTGTGGATGTCTTTAAGTGTCATCTTGAGATCAACCCTGTGACAATGAAGGGTCTAAATGCTCTTGCTAAGGGCTCAAAATAGGATACTATAAAAAACAGAAGCGTCAAAGCCATATGTTTGGCCCGAAACGAGCCAGCTGATAAATATAACCAGTCCAGCTTTAATGTGGCGGTCAGCAAGCAACGGCTACAGCGCTGGATTGTCTCCCTTGGTCGGTCTTCCAGAGGCAAACCAGTGTTATCAGCCTGTGCAGCAGTGAAGGAGTTTTACCATTTGCGTTCTCACCAGAGTCACGTGAAGGACGGCATACAACATACAAAGCCACCGGGGACACAAGGGCCCGGGATCAGCCCGGGTTAGAGATCACCCCGGCAGGGCAGCGCCGTCCGGCCCGCTCACGCCCAGCCCCGGCCGCCCCTGCCCGCCAGCGGGCTCAGACCCGCGGGACGAGGCCGTGCCAGAGCCGGCCGCGGCGGCTCCCCTTTCGCCCGGAGGCGGCCGTGGGGCCCAGGGGAACGGGAGGCGGGGCCGGNCCCTCGCCTCCGCCATGCGGCGCGGCCGCGCCGGCCCGGCCCGACCTTTTCCCCGCACCGGCGCCGCGCCGCCCGCTCCCTGCCGGGCGGGCTCTCCCGGGCGGGCTCCGTTCACCTCCGGGAAATTCCGGGTGGGCTCTCCCGGGCGGGCCCGGCCGAGAGGTCCCGGCGCGGGCACGGCCGGGAGCCGGGGAGCGGCGCGGCAGGCGACCCTGCGCTGTGTGTGTGTGGGAGCGGCCCGCACTGACCGTTCGCCCGCTTCAGGGCGTTCTCGGGCCGCTGGAAGTACACCGGCATGATGGCGGCGGCGGCGGCTCCTCACGGGGCGGCGGCGGCTCCGAGCTCCAGCCAGGCGGCGCGCGCGGCCGGAAAGGGAGGGAGCGGGAAGGGAAGGGGAGGGAAAGGGGCCCGCGCGCGCCCTGACGGCGGCGGAGGAAGCGGAAGCTCCGCCCGGCGCGCGCGCGAACCGCCAGGCGGGACGGGAGCGGGAGCGGGAGCGGGATCGGGATGGGGATAGGGATAGGGATCGGAGTCGGGATCGGAAGGGGACCGTGGGGGAATCGTGGAAGAAGCGGGAGTGGGAGGGGGATTGGGACCGGGATGCTGAACGGATCGTGAGATAAGGTCGTGGGGAGATCGGGACCTTGAGGCGGATCGGGATCGGGAGGCGATCGCGGGGCGAGCTCCACAAAGCCCTTTGTCTGAGTGAGCCTTAAACGATACTGGGGGCACAGGGGCGTTTGCCGGGGGGCGGTCGGGATGGCGCCGGGCCCCGTGTGAGTCATTCGCCTGTCTCGCACACTCTGTTATTAGCACTGTTCTTACTGTTCGTTTTCTTATTCCACTGCTGCTTCTAGTAAATTGTTCTTAACCCAACCCATGATCTTTACCTTTTTGTACCTCCAACTCTCCATCTTATCTCAGGAGGACGTGGGGGGGACGTGAGCGAGCGGTGCGTGGTCTGGGGTGTTTCAGTGGGAACACTAAATTGGGGAATTCCATTCCTAAACCATGACAGACCTGTATTTTAGTATGGTCTGCATGAAGTAGAGTCATCACTAAGGTATTTATAGTGCCGAACAAGTCCTTTTCTTGTGTTCATAGAATTAATTTAAAAGTCGATTACCTGAGGTCTGGGTGGCAGCTGTCCCCAGGTGGCTGGAGCCAGTGCCTGTCCTAAGTCCTTGCAGCCTTCTCAGGGGGACAGCTGTGCTCTGATGGGGACTGCAGGTGTGCTGCCCGGTATTTATTGCTGCGTTAGAGCAGGATTTGCTATTGGGCAGCCCACTCCCGTGTTTTTGGATCTCTCTGAAGTTCCTGAAAGCCCTCCAGGCTGGGATCAAGATGATTTTGTGTCAGGAGCAGCTTTTATAGTCTTGTCTCATCATGTCTCTACTTACATGGCAGTTGAATGTATTAAATGTGTGTGTTTCATGACTTCATGAAAATCACATGGCAGGCTGCCCTTTAGTGTGTTCCCTAGCCAGGCAGGGACAGGCCTGGCCTTTCCCAGAACTGCACATTTTCTTTAGGAGCTTCCGATGCTTCTCTAGTTATCCCAGTTATTTTGGAAGTTTCTTCTCCTCATCAGTGTCATGGTATGCCTAGAATAATTTAGGTTGGAAAAGACCCTTAAAATCATGGAGTCCATTGTTCAGGTACCACTGTTCATCCAAACTTGCAAATAAGATCTTCACATTCTCAATAGACTTCCTGATGCATAGAGTTACTCAGGAATAGTTGTTCTGCTTCCATGAGTGTTCCTCACACTCAGTCCCCACTTGGGCACAAGCCAGCCTTTACCCATGCTGTGCAGAAGCACAGGGGTGTCTGTGTTTTGGGTTGCTCAGGGGTACACCTCCTGGCCGTGACTCCAGGAGGTGGTTGCCAGCAGGGCCACCTCCTTTTGTGTAACATTTCACACGAACTGTGCCCCGTGACTTACAAAGTGAGGTAGCAGAGGGCTGCGGAGATGATGACGGCACTGGAGCTCCTCACTTGGGGAAAGGCTGAGGGAGCTGGGCCTGTTCAGCCTGGAGAAGAGACAACCGAGCAGGGATCTCATCCATGTCTGTCAGTATCTGAAGGGAGGTGTCAGAGGATGGACCAGGCTCTGCTCGGTGGTGCCCAGCAATACGACAAGAGGCAATGGGGAGGAACTGGAACACGGGGAATTCCACCTGAATACAAGGAAGAACTTGTACTGTGCAGTGACCACGCATTGGGACAGATCGCCCGCGGAGAGTGTGGAGTCTCCCTCACTGGAGATGTCCGAAAGCCGTGTGGACACATTGCTGAGCGCAGGGCTCTGGGGACCTGCTTGAGCAGGGCGGTGGCACCGGCTGAGCTCCATGGTCCCTTCCAACCTGAACCATGCTTAGATTCTGTGACGCAGACAACAAAAAAGACTTACATTTTTCCCAGACCCTTTTTTCCCAGACCCTTTTTTCCCCCGTTACCGCCGGAGAAAGGGCGGGCGGGCCCCAGAGCAGGAAGCCGCAGGCAGCGAGCGGGGCAGCGGGCGGGCGAGCAGCGCCCAGTAAATGGCGGGGAGGCGGGCCCGGCCGGGCGGGCGGAGCGGGGCCGTGAGGGTGGAGCGGGGCCGGGCGGGCGGAAGGCGGCGGAGCGAAGATGGCAGAGCCGGAGGCGCAGCTGCTGCGGGCCGTGGGGCTGATCGGTGAGGGCCGGCGGAGCC
>VZTI01001730.1:473406-496725 GCA_013397865.1 Struthidea cinerea
GCGGGCCCGGGCGGTGCCGGGGGTGCCGGCTTTGCCTGTTGCAGAGCTGAGCCGTGCACAACTCGGCCGAAGTGTCTGAAATTCGCGGCTTCCGAGGTTTGTGTTGCGAAATCAGAAATAGGGAAAATCATAAATAAGCTGGTCCGGGTGCTTGTTCCTCAATACCGTGCTCATGTTGAATGTGCATTCAAACTTGGTGCTTCTTTGACCTCGTGAAGCAGGTCAAGAATGGAGATTTATTAATATTTAAAAAATAAAAACCGTGTCAGAATTCCTGCCTTAAGGCTTAAACCGTAGTGGCAGAACTGGATGTCTAGGGTCAGGGTAAGGTGGAATTTTAAACTGATTCCAGGAAACAAACCTGATTAACCCATCAATTTACTTCCTTGCTGCTGTTTGGCATTCTCACAGTGAACATCTTTCCACCATAGAAAAAGACACCAACGGAGATGCTTTGTGGGTTTGGTGTTATCCATCCGTAACAGCTGAACTGAGGACTCTGTTGCTGAGAAAGTGCTGCCTTACAGACGAAAACAAACTGCTTCATACGTTTGTATTTGGCCAGTATAAAAGGTCTTGGTTCTACATCACAACGGTAGAAGTTCAAGATTCTCCAGCCTTGAAAAAGGTAGGACTTGGTGGAGTTTTTCAGGAAAACGCAGGGAGGCCTTTTGCAGAGCTTCCTCTGTGGGTTAAGCAGTGTTTTCCCATGGAGGGAAATGTGAGGAAGAGAAAGGATTCAGGGTCTTGTGTGCTCACAGATGCAGCTCTGTCCAGGTGTCCAACCAGTCTACTTTTCACTTGGCACCAAGACATGGAATTGCAGAATGATTGCGATATTTATTACCCAATTTATATTCCTTGTGTTAATATACAAATGCTATTTCATGCTGCTATTTCTAGTTAATTTGCATTTCAAGTTCAGCATTTTTTTCTCTCTACAAAGTTTGTTTCATAGTGTCCAGAACCTTGTTCCAATAAAACTTGATTCCTTTTTTTCCCAAAGGATCGAGTTATGTAGGTACTTTCTTTTCCACTGCGTTGATTACTGGAAGACAGCAAATATAGTTGTATCTTCTATCTTTTCCTTGTTATGAAAATTATTAAACTGTCTGTTAAGTCTGTTCAATTTTCGTGTTTCATGCAATGTTGTTAAGTAGAAAGATAATGTGGTAATTTTGCACGCCCACAGCAGAATGTTGCTTGCCTTTCGTCACTCCAAGTTTACATTTCCTATGAAATAAAATAAAGTGTCGCAGTGCTGCCTCCAACAGTTACAGTGGGAGATGCTATTTCGGGAGGACACATGAGCCTGGTCATTGTCTGCCGACCTTCAGTCTTGTACTGTCCCAGGCCACAATCATTTGATTGAGGAAGTTAGAGTAGTTCTGTTTGTGGGCCTGCTATCTGTGTATTTTTTTCCAGTCTCCTTCTAAATATATTGATGCTGTCTGCCTCCACAGCCTCTTTGGCAACAAATTCTGCAAGTTTCCTCCCTGCTATGGGGAAGAAAAATACCTTTCTGTTTTTTAATAACCTCATGAGATTAGAGGAAAGCAACTCTTGTAGTGTAGGTTAAGCAAAAGATCGCCTGTACTGGAGCTGAGTCACGTCAGAAATCTGCTATCCAGGCCATTGCTGCACTTAGGAACTTGGAGCCTTGACAGTAAAGTGACCAAGACTGTTCATGTGGGGTGATTAACTGAGCTCTGTGTGTTTCTGTGCCTGTGTCATGTGCAGGTGACCCACTTCTCCATTGTCCTGACAGCCAAAGACTTCAACCCAGAGAAATACGCAGCCTTCACCAGGATCCTCTGTAGGTCTGTATAACAGCTGGCCTGAGGTACTGCTGTGTGCATGCTTAGATCTTGCCAAAGCAAAAGGTTAAATTCATTGTGCTGCCTTTGTTCAAACAACCTGCTGGAAACTCAGTCCTACAAACGGAATCAGAGGATAAAAATCCTTGATTTGAGCTTGTCATGAGTTCATGCAGTAAGTGTTGGCTGAATGTCAGATGTCCGTCGGGTTTTAATGTGTGTCTTCTCCAGACATACACCACCACCCTCACACTCATTTTCTCTGGGAATATGTGTTTAAAAACTGTAAATGTTTGGGAAGATGTCAGTGCTGGGCTTAAAGGTCGCCATGTGTATGGTGAATGACTTGCATCCCTCCAAAAGATCTTTGTAGATGCTGCTTGCAGCTCCTCTGAGCTAAGCACAGCACCCAGGGATGTTTTTGCTTTTCCTCTAGGGAAGTGAGAGCCCTCTTCCAACCAAAAAACCTCATTTCCTTGTCCTGTTTACTCACTTCCCTTCATGTCCCCATTCTCATGCTCTCTGCTTGTTGTTTCATTTTTCCTTCAGTTTCCAAATTAGTTCGGTCCCAGTTCTTGATACCAAGAGTATTCCCTGAGATTTTGCAGCTAATTGGATGCAATTGTGAGGTTATTGTGCTCTTGGGACTTACTATATATAATGTAGACTTGGGAATGCCTTGGGGCTTGCCAATTCTGCAGGGTACTGAAAAACTGAGATTTGTTCTTTTTTGGTGATACATGAAATACTCAGATTTACTGTAGATCACGTTACTGCTGACTTATCAACTTATTCATTTCAAATCCAGAATGGACTGATTCTTCTAAGCATGATAGTAATTGAGTTTCAAGTGTGATGTAGCTTTGTGCTATAGCTAACATGGAAAATGTGTAGTTGACAGCTTCAGTGCTATTCCTGAAATACCACAACCTGTAAAATAGGTTACAGTGTCTCTCTGCTTCCTGGAAGACAGCTGACAGTGCATGGGTTCTCTTGGTGTGTGGTTCTTCTGTGTCATTTTGAGTCCTTAATGAGTATCAAGGACATATTTTTCTTTCATCATTTAACAAAGAGTACAGAAGAATGGCAAATGATACTTGGATGAATAATTAAAAACTACCTAGTCATAGTCTGCATGTAATAACAGGAGTTACTGTGGTAGTTACTGTAGTATCATAAAGCAGATACCTTCCAAGTCTGCAAAGAATCCTTTGTCTGGACACCTGCCTACACCTTTGGGGTGTGTTTCTATCTTAGTCCATGTTGGTTCATTCATAAAATAGAAAGCTGAAATAAGAATACAGGGTTATTTCATATTCTAAAAGACAGACGTGTTTGTGTGCATGTTGGAAGACTTCTAGTTTAGTATTTAAAACCTCAATCAGGTGTCCAAGATAAAAATTCTTGCCAATAATATTGCTGTTTGTGATACTGATTTTTAACTTCTTATTTTTCGTATACGTATTGGTGCACTGATTGCAGTTAAAAATACCAGACTCTCTCCTTTTCACACAGAATCTACTTCAAGCATGGAAGTCCAGTTAAAATGATGGAGAGTTACATTGCGGTCCTTACAAAGGGCATCTGCCAAAGTGAAGAAAATGGATCCTTCCTCAGCAAGGACTTTGATGCTCGCAAGGCTTACCTTGCTGGCTCCATCAAAGGTTAATCACTGCCAGAGTCTCTATTCTGATTTCTATCTTACAGCATAAAATACAATCTTGTTTTCATGTATGCTGCAAGTAAACACTGCTAACACTGTTACCTGTGCTATTATTATTAAGCTTCTTCCAAACCATGATAATACCAGCCTATATATGTTCTATAAAATTATTTCCCCTCTTTTCTAGATATAGTGTCTCAGTTTGGAATGGAAACAGTTATTTTATATACAGCACTGATGTTAAAGAAGAGAATTGTAGTGTACCATCCTAGAATAGAAGCTATCCAGGAATTTACCAGGTACTTTTTCAATTCCTTCCTTCCCACCCACCCACTCCCAGAAGCCCAACAAATTTTAAACCTTCATTGAGAGAAAAGCCCATCTTTTAGGGAAAAAATAAATCTATCTTAAACCTATTTATTGAAATTCTGCTAAATCCCTCTTAATGCTTTAGCTGTATGTTGGTCAACTCAGAGAAATATAATGGTGGAATGAGTGATAAACTCTACTTGCACTGATAGCAGAAATCTCTGTAGTTCATATATACATATATACACCCCAAATGAGACCTAGTTATAATTGTTCTTTTCATGGCATGCAATTTTTACTGTGAAGCTTTAGTTAGTGTAAGTAAAAATCTACCATGTCTCAAGTTACACTCTAATCTCTCTAGGACTTTGCCTGCTTTAGTGTGGCATCGACAAGACTGGTCAATTCTTCATTCATATGTGCATCTAAATGAGGAGGAACTGGAAGCCTTAAAAGCCTGCACAGGTAGTGATAATTTATTAATCAAAAATTTTAAAAAAAATTAATTTCCGTTTCTGTTGCTTCAAGGTCTTGCACCAGTGCACTTTGGAGGGAAAAAATGGTTCTTTTGCGATTAATGCTGTTGATCAAAGTTAAACAGAATTTGCTTTGGAAAGGGCAAATCAACTAAACAACTTTGTGGGAAGATAATTAGTTAATTTGGTGGCTTTGGGTGGATCCACATCAGCCTATCCCTAATCACAGATGTGAAGCAGCCTTGAGACTTTTTTTATGCTTTGATTGGAGGGGTTGAAAGTTTTCCTGTTGTACATAACGAGCTCACTTTGATAAGCTCCATTTTTTTCCAACTTCTGCACATCACTAGTAACAGAATCTTTTTTTGAATTCCTAACTCTGAAGTCCCAGACTTCTATTTTGATGTCAGTGAAGTCTGTGGCTCCTAAGCACAGGTAGACTTTACCTGTAGGAGTTTGGTCTGTGTGACACACTGCTGTGTGTGCATAGTGCTTAATGCTTAATCCAGGAAGAGACCCTTGCTTTATGCAGAGGTTACTATGGCACATCATGTGGCCATTAAGAGGCTTCTTTTCATAGAATATGAGCAAGGAGACCACTCATCTTCAACATTTCTACAGCTCACTAAGCATCTTCCATGGAGAAAAACTGCTCCAAGTTTGCTCATCTGACATGCTATAAATAAGAAAATCTGCTGGGTTTATTCCTCTGTTCCAGTGTAATACTGACTTAGTGGCAAGAGGCTCCAGGGTAGAGGTTTTTGTAATGAGAAAGTTGCAAATGAGTAATTTTAGTAGGAGGGTAGGAAGAGTTTAAAATTTCAGATCGATAACTTGGTGATATTGATGTAGTGTTAGCAGTTCATCCATGTGCAAGGCAATTTCAGAAGTTGATTTTTAAGCTCATTGGAAATGAAGCATCTGCTGAACACTTTTTGAATGCTCAAGAGAGCAACCTCCTGAGTCCAATGAGTATTGTGTCAAATACTCTTAAAACAGACTGTAGGACTGTGGTTTTTTATTTATGAAGACCCTAATCTTGCTGAATTCTGTGCTCTAGGTTACATCGCTGGATTTACAGACTCTGAAGTGAGCAGTAGATCAGACCTGTATGATGTATACGTGAATTTGGCAGACAGTGAAATTACTGTTTCCCCTGTAGTAAAAGGTTGGTCCCTGTTTATATTTTGGATTTAGAGGCAGTTTATTCCAGAGTTGACAGTAATTGCTCAGCCTTGCTGTAGGTCAAACAATCTTGATCCTTCTTCCATCCAGGTTTTGAAAATTCAGTATGTAATTTTCTGTCTTAATTTTATTGCCAACCTGGAAGACTGGTTAAAGTTGGAATTTGGAAAGATATGCTTTGTCTTCCAACGAATGCACAATTGAGATTTTCTAACATCCGTGTTAGACGTGGAAGAGACTTTCAGCTGAATGGAGAGATATCACATTAGTCTTTGGGAAAACATGGCAGTAAATGCTTGAAGACTGGGGACTACTTGAAAGAAAAGCTTCTATGTTGCTTATCATCTTGCTGCTCCTTATCATCTGCTTAGGGCCACTTCAGAGGTACTGGCTGTTGATACAAGGTTATTGCCTTTACCAACAGATTTCAAATGGCAGTCATGAAAAGATTCCTCAGTTTGGTGTGTTATTCATATGCATTTCGAGGTATCACAAAAAAGGTGATTTTATGTGTGGTGTTTGGTTTTTTTCTTACAGAGGCAATGACAATGGGAAAACTTCACAAAGAAATCGGACAACTAATTGTTCAATCTGCAGAAGATCCAGATAAATCAGACAGCCAAGTCATTAAGGTTAATATTTTATTTTTAAATCTAATTAACTTCTATTGCTAAATCTTGGCAGAAGGAGGGAGTAGGAGGAAGAGTGTCACTGAGAATCAGTCAGTCCCTTCTACCTTCTGCCTTTTTACACATGAGCATTTTTATTCATCATGCAGGTTTTTAAGGATAACTTACTTAGTCTATATTTTATCTTGGGTAACTACATTGCTGAAGAAAGTTTGGAAATTCTGTTGATTATAAGTCTGGTTTCCCAGTTTTATTCCACAAGGCATGGATTTTGCTCAATGCTTTGTCGATAGTATTGGCAATACCTTGAAAAGGTCCTGCTGAATATGGCTTCTGAGCTATAAAACCTGATTTTTATCATGATGGTGTTTTTTCACTTCCTCCCCTATCTAATATTGGACATTTCACAACTGAGTGACTTAGTCACAGAGCTCAGTAAGGCCAGGAGAGGAGTGGCTGCGCTCCCTTTATCCAGCATGGCACAAGAGCAGGCTGAAGAACAGTTGCAAGTTTGCCTTAAGGCAGATTTGGTCTTTATTTTAAATGAGCTATTTTTAATCATTATTTCCTGTTTTGTTCTGTATTGATTGTTTTTTATAAATGTATGTGAAAACATTACAATACCTAATACTATATTCATGGTTGTTTGTTTTTCTGCTCCTTAAGGACATTTCTCTGAAGACAAAAGAAATCTTGGCTACTTTAGCCTCACTTACTGAAGTTTCTGATGGCAATGAAAAGCCAACCCTTAACGCCGAGGCCCTGAAACAAAAGCGATTTCCACCAGCCACAGAAAACTTCCTTTTTCATTTAGCAGCTGCTGAACAAATGCTCAAAATCTGATTTTGATGCACTGCAGTGTTATGGATCAATTCAGAAAAGCTGTCTCTGCCATCCAGATAGGTGTACCTGGTATTTTATATGAAAAACTAAAGGTATGAGTGAATGTCATAGTTACCATGATATAATGCAGAATATTGGAGCTTGACTGGGAACATATGGAGATGTATTTGGGAACATTCCTGGTGTCATTATCTCTCCCCAACTCTAACTATGTATCTATGGCTCCTGTATTTCACACCACAAAGTGAGTGGATATACAAGTAGCCCAGGCCAGTGTGTCCAGGCTGTGGCAGACATCAGTGTAGTGGCTGTTTGTCCTGCACATTCCAGAGGCTGGACAGCTCTGTCTTGCCTGCCTGGGGTCTGGAACACGGCTGCAGCACACGTGCTGTGAAAACAGCACAGCTGGGATGTGCTGATCTCTGCACAGGGGTACCTGAACATGCAGCTGGTCTGAGTGCTCCTTCTGGGCTTCCAGGGATGTCAGCCTGTCAGATGCTGCTCTCGCTCTGGACTGCCTGATACCTGGAAATCCCAAATAAATGGACAAGTTCTCTCTTTCTACTTGAAAGTGTCTAGGTGTGAATAAAGGATGTCTGGGAAAATCTGATGTGTAGCCTTAGTATGAAAAGGAAGGGATATTTTGAAGCTCAGGTGTGAGTTGAGCACCTCCTTTGGACTCCTGCCTTAGAGGTTTTCCCCCTTTCACTCCGTCCCATGCTTTTCATGGAGGGATAGGATACACGATTACTGTGCTTGAAGTGGGGCTTCCTAGGGGGGTCATGGACAAATGCTGCCATACAGCTGGAGTCATTTAAGAAGTCGTTGGGGTGCTCAGCTGAGAAGAGACCTGGCCATTCATTCCTGATCCACACGAGAGAAAGTCAGATGAGTCAAAGCCTTATGGGCCAGGAATGCTCAAATGGCCAGGTAGCACAGGTAGAGCATCAGCTTCTTGAATGACTGGGGCTGTAACACAGGTACTGTCTGATGGTGCTCTGTGTAAACTAAATCTAGATGGAAACTTTTGAAGTCATTGTGAAAACTGGGAACGAGTTTAGAGAAAATTAAGATTTGCCTACTTGTTTGGTTGCACAGCCATAACTCAAGAGATTTTTTTTTTCTTTTTTTTTCCTTTTTTTACTGAATAGCCTGAAACTAACTGCTTTACAATCTTCTGAGAAGAATTTAGAGTCTTTGTAGGGAAATGCTCTGAGCCAAACAACCTGTATTTGATCAGAAATGTCCACAACAAATCATTCAATTCTGCAGTAGCACTTTGTTATAAGAAAAAAATAACCTTTTTCCTGGCCTTTGTACAGATAGGCTGTAGCATGTGGTTTTACATAGAGATTTTATACTTATGATTAAAACTTTAGTAACCAATATTTATATTGTTAAATAATTAGATGTTTGCTGTTCTGAAATTGGTAGAGCTCATCAATAACTATGTGCAAGCAATATTGGAAAAAGAGTTGTCCTTTTGCTATGTATGATACCTTAAGGAAATCTATTTTAGAATGTGATTCAGGAATGTGGCACCTGTATAAAATGGGTGGTTGTTACAGTCAGGAAATGAAAGTGCTTCAGAACAATCCCCTATTTTCAGGGGTGTAAAATTCTACTTTAAACACTTAGTCTGAAGTTTAAATTCTGAACACAGTAGCGTGTAATTTTTTTTTAATTTCTGAGAAAAATACTGCAACTGCCTTTGTTTACCTGTAAGTGCTCTACAGCTTTTTTTCCCCTTTTGCCCATTAATGTTTTTTGTTAATCATTCTTTAATGTTGCTGCTTCTGTTTTGGGACCTATAAAACAGTCGGAATAGAAAAACTGCAAAACTATGCTGAAAATTCTATTCAGGACCTACTTTAAAGTCCACTGAAATGGGATTCTTTCACCAAGGGAAACCTGAATCTGCTTCAGCAAGCTGTCTTAGCACCACGGTGTAACCAAGAAGAAATTCCCATCGTTTCTTATTAACAAACTGCCTTAAGGCATATCTAGAGACAACCACACAAAGCAGAGAAACTCAGTTGCAAACTAATCCTTGAATGCCTGTTTTGATTTCTGTTTTGGAAATGTTCCAGTTGAAAATCTCAGTGTTGTATTAGATCTTCGGACATTTGTGCAACACAGGTGAAATACAATTTTGCACTTAAAGAACTGGACTCATAGCATGCTTATGCCTATTAAAAAATTCCTGAACAGTCTGCCCTTTAATTTATGTAAATATATTCTTGAATAGTTGTGATCATTGAGTCACAGGCCTTAGCTCTTAGTTTTGCAATACTGGGATTGAGCTATGGTTTGGTATTTAGGTTGGAAATGTTCAAACACTTCTGTCATTGCTGATTTTATCATCAGCACTGTACAAGATTTATTGGCCTCCCTCAGCTTCAGTGCGTTCAAAGGATTGTCTTAATGTTCTTGCGTTTTCTTAATGACTTTTGACACAGTTCCTTCTCAAAAAGGTTTAAAATAAAACAGAAAAATCTGCCAGGTCAGAACAGGAAAAGATTTCTACTTATTTCTTGCTTCCCTTTCCCCAGGATGCACACAAGCAGACTGTGGGTGCAGTTGCTCTTTTGCAGTCAGATGACATCCTTTGTTCCTCCTAGAAGCAAAGACCGTTTAAAATGGAATTTTTATTCGTACCTTTTCATCTTACTGCCTTTCTGTTCTTGGAGAAATACAAAATGGAGAATAGTTCCAGTGCCATAACATCTCCACTACATTTGCAGAAGTTGGAAGGTAAAGAGTGAGCAGGGCAGAGGCCTGCGAAGGGGAGCAGGATCAACACTCAGTCCCTGCAGCTGAGATTTTGCTGACTAAGCTGGGTTACTTGCTTTACTGCTTTCATCCCTGGGGTTTTAGTTCCTGGTATGAGCTGCCCTGTTTTCCCTGCAGGCAAATGTGTGAGGGGGATAATGTTCAATGGAGAGCAGTGTAATGCTTTGTAACCTGGAAAAACTTGACATGGGAGCATCTTAAACGTCCGGGCTGCTTCTGCTTTTAGCCTCTGACTGCTCCTGAAATGGCTACTGAGGGTTTGTTAATTGAAGCAGCTCCATTTCTAGATAAAAAACAAGCTGTAAAGCTCAGTGTAGGGAGTTCCCAGCTGCCCCATAGTGCCTTACACCCTTCCCTAGGCAGCTGTCTGGCTGAAGTCTGAGTCAGAGCATCTCTGGTCAGGTGAAGTCATTCCTTGGAGCTGCTGAGTGATGTGGGACTCGGGAGGAGACTCCAAAGACTGGGCAACAGCTCCTTCCTGAGTCACACTATGCAGCACGTGGTGTTTGCTGTCTGACTGGGAAGGAGCTGCAGTGCAGGACTCCCTCCCTGCCTTCATCCCTCCTTCCTCCACTCCCAGCATGTGGGGAAAAGGGAAAAGCAGCATGGCTGTGTTACAAGCCTGGGGGTAAAGCAGGGACGCAGCTCCAGCTGAGAAAGGCTTTGATCTCAGTATTTCTTAACATGGGAGTGGCTGATTTTTTTTTTTAGCTACATTAAAGGGGCCTGAAAGCCTTACTGGATTTTCCTACATGTCAAGATGACAAGCTGAGTGGGTGAGGCACAGCATCTTGTGCTGTGCTAAGACTTCTGTTTTCCTTGAAGCTGAAAGCTTCCATCTGTTGTCATTCACCACAACTTAAACTGGTTCCACCACTAATGCAGTCACTTAACACAAGGGCTAGCTAAGGCAGGAGACAGACCTGCCTTGGGCTGGTATGTTGTTAATCTATTCCATGTTACAAAGAGGAAGATTTCCTGTAGTTGCTGACTCTTCCCAGGTCCCTCAACCACCATGCTTTGCTGCTTGTGCTTCCCTGACTTGTACCTCTGGCCTACCAGGTGTCTGGTCCTGGCAGTTCTCATCTCAGGGACTAGTTCAAGGCTGAGGATGCCAGGGCCTTTTTAGCAATGTATTTTCCCTGCCCTGATTTGGGAAGCAGCTGAATCAGCCAGGCTGACAATTTAAATGGCAGGCGCCTGCCCTCCTCTTCTGGAAAATTCTGGTTAGGGCAATAGAAGCATTTATGAGAATGGGGGAAAGGGGTATTTAATAATCCTGAGGGAGCTGAGTTTAATATGGCAAATTTCAACTCAAGTACTCAGTAAGGAGCTGGTGGAGTTTGAGAAGTGGCAGCTGTAATAACAGACACTATTACCAGACCTATTCCAGAAGCCTTACTCATGGAGTTGTAATGACATCAGTTTGCTTAAAACATCCAAGTGTGGTGCCAGTGAATTTATAGCTTGTCTAGTTACCATGACGATCCAAAGTTCACCAATATATTCTCTTCTATTTGTTGGCTTTGCTCTGCTGTCAGGTTTTGGGGTTTTTTCCTTGTTCCCACTGTGGTTCATGTAACTAGCATTTACTTTAGCCATTCTTAAATTATGTTTAAAAAAGGAGTAGGGAGTGCAGGTCTTCACTGTAGTGCCAGTTCATGTTTACTGAGAGTGGAATCAGACCCCTTCTGCATTTGCCTTTGGTGTGTAACTGAAATAGGATTAATAGAGAAACACGAATTTAGATAATTTAACTGTAGCATGTTATCTGTGCCTCTGCTATTAAAGGTTTGGAAGGAGACAAACACTTCACTCAGAGAGGCAGGCTGAGGCTTAAATCTATTCCACCTGACCCTGTGGTAGAATCATGGAATGTTTTGGGTTGGAAGTGACCCTAAAGACCATCTAGTTCTAACCTCTTGCCACAAGCAGATGACGTCTGGCTCAGCAGGCCCGTTGGTCTGACACAATACAATTATCTTGTTGACCCTGATGAGATTTTACCATGTACTGAAGAACATCACCCACAGAGGCTGAGTGAGCCTACAGAGTTCAATAGGTGTAAACAGTCCTTCTCCTTTAAAGATACACTACAGTCCTCCAGTGGAGCAGTGCAAACTCTGCCAGCTTACAGACAGTATCCATATGGTTGTCCTGGAACAGCTTTACAGCATGTTCCCCTCCAGTTCCAGGTCCTCAATATGTGCTGCTGCTCCTCTCTCCTCTTCCCTTGTCTGACCTTTCTCTCCAGTAAGTTGTTAGAGGAAGGCTCAAAAAAGGCAGAACTCAAAAAAGAAATTAAACTCAACCCCCAACTTCCTGCTTTTGTTCAGTGCCAAAAGCACAGCAGGAATCTCTTCCTGCAAGAGCCCAGGCCTGCTATTTTTCCTTACTTTGCTCTATGCTGCTCTCTTCCTGTACGATGGATTGGATTGGGAAACCTTTAGTTTCCTCACACTGTGAAAAGAAATCTAATCCTTCAGCAATAGGAGAGCAGTGACCTGCATATTGTGCCCCAAGGAAGTTAAATTATGGCAGGCTTTGGAGGCTGCACTTGTGATAATCACTTTCACATACATAATTTTACATTATTTAGTGCATTTCCGTCCTTGTCACACAGCTTTAGCAGCACTTCACGTAACTATAGGCAGGGGCTGTAGGAGAGATGGCTCAAAAAATCACTGAAGATGTTGTCACAGTCACAGGGTCTCCTGTAAGCTCTTTCTGCAGCTCTTCCCAGACAGCTGAGGGTCCCTGAATAATTTTATAGGATCAGCAAAATGTATCACCTCGCTGATCAGCATACCAAAATGATGCCACATATCAAAAGAGCTTTCTTACTTTGGCTAAATACTGCCAACCTGCAAAAGCGGGAATTCCTCATTGTCCACCACAAGGTCAGAAAGACCTCCTCATGGCTTCAGTGTAAAAACCAGGTTCTAAAGCTGAAGGGGCATCAGGCCTCACAACTCCTTCAAGGATTTTTAGAAAGCCTTTAGGAATCAACTGGTAGTTAAGTTTGACACTCATTTCCTGAACACTTTTTAAACAACTAAATTAAACCAATATTCTGTTGCCATCAGGGTTACTTTGTCTTATTAGACTTCACTTCAGGGGCTACCTCACTCAGGTCTCCTGCTCAAAATGAGCGTTTCTAGATCACTGAAGTACACAAAGTGTTCTGAGAAGAACCAGCTAGACTTTACCCACAGGAGTACTGATGTCAAAGCCTTCAACCAGCTGGGTTCCTGGAAAGCAGTGTGTCAGAAGTTGCAGCAGCAGAACAAAACTTACGTACTCAACAGTCGTTTAATTTAAGAAATCAATCACCTGAGGAAGCACAGAACACAAGTTGTGACAAAGGCTGCGTTACAGTGCTTTTCTAGTACTTTTCAGTACCAGGTGGGGTGTGTTTGTCTGCTCCAGGCTGGGGCTGGCAAAGCCACGTTGCCAAGTTCTGCCTCTCGACAGGCCACATCATTGTACACTGGCTCTGGCATGTTTTGCCACCACGTAATCACAATTCAGTCACAAATGCCAGTGGTGCATTCAGAATTCACTTGGATCAGAGCACATGTTTATATATAAAAGCCAGGCTCTAAATTCCCCTGTTGTAGAAGAACTCTGTTTCTTCTGTAGATGACAGAATTTCCGGTTCAAGGTCTGCTCGCTTTATCTGCAACGTAGGAAAAAAAGGGAATCAGCACCACCATGGCCTGGTAAGTGAATGTTAAGTCCTTGTTACTGCACTGCACTTTGCACAAATTCAAGTACTGCATTCATGATTTGGGACTTAGAGCTCTTTGTTTATTCGAGGATTTGAGGGATTTTTTGTTGTTTCGGGGCTTTGGTTTTTTGCTCCAACTTTTCTACATATGCACACATATGGGAAGCAATATTTATTATTTAAGAATAGTGACATTATCTCCATTCACTATAGAATCACAGAATCATTTAGGTCTGAAAAGACCTTTAAGATGACCAAATCCAGTTGTAAATATATTTGAGTGACATCCAGGAGAACTTCTGCTGTGGGCTGAGTGAGCCATTGAGAAGGAAAGGGAACAAACCAGTCCTACTCTCAGTACAAAATTCCTCAAAAGTCCCCTCATTTATGTTCAGTTTCCTTTGTTGTCATAAGAGATCAAGAAATCCAAAAAAAACACCAAAATTAAAATGCCAGAAAGTTTAGGCAAATAAAAGAAACCACTGAAAATTGCAAGAGCCCAGTCTGTGATTTGCTAAGAATATTCACAGAGTGCTGATACAGGAGAGGAAACAAATGCAGAAAGGCTCCTCTCTCATCTGGCCTTCCCCAAAGCCCAAGGTTCAGGGGCTACATCCTCCATTTAAAACCTGCCAGGAAGGCATTCTTTCCCAGGGAACAGATTATACTTCCCAGTTCAGCAAGGCAGGGTGAAGAGATGTCCCATGTGAGCAGGTTTATCTCTCCAGTGAGCCCACGCTGACTTGGCGTGAAAGAAAGAATTCTCATCTACATCTTCCCTTTCTCCTGCAGGACTGACCCCAGTGCTGAAAGAGCACTTACAGATAGTTCTCCTGACCTTGCTTGCTTCAGACTGTTGTGAATATCTGATAAATCTACATTGAAAAGTGTAAATATAAATAACATACAATGCAACTCAGACCTCAAAAGTCCTGTGAGCCTCTGCCTGGTACATGGGCCTTCACAAGAGCAGCCTCTCTGCTGCCCCATTTTAGATGCACCACATTAATCCTGTTGATTTTTGTATACGTGGCCTTCAGACTGCTGGCCATAGTTCTGAAAGGCCGATTTAATGTCACAATAATCCTAAATCAATTCCTGTGAAAGGACTTACCTCCCCACACTGCGGGAACATACTAAATGAGACTGGCAGCATCCCTGCTAGGACTGACATAACCACAAATATTCTCACTGGACCCAAAGCACGAGGATTTTTAACAAATCTTGCTCTGTCCAAGACATTGAAAAAAGTATGTCAGTATATTGAAAAATAACCTGACAGTGACACAAAGAGCATTAGCTACTATTTTACTGGCTGAAATTAGTAATAACCTAGGCTTATGGTTCCTAAAGATGTTTCCTTACTCCATTTCCTATGTTCTTACTCTTAACTCCCCGTGCTTTCCCTTTGTTTTTTGCTTGCCTGCAGCACTTTCCAAGCCCAGACAGTCAAGATTAAGAAAACAACCAGCAAGATCAAAGTGACAAAAGGAGAGTAAGTACATTAGTGCTTTAAAGTGTCTCAGTTCTTTGATTAAGATTTTTCTTGCATTACCCTCTTTCCTTACACATTTAGTTCCTGTGGGCAGTCCTATTTTGCCTTGTGCAAAAATTTATTACTTGACATATATATTTAAAATTTTATTTTACATCTGCATTTGTCTTCTGGTAACAGGAGTCCCTTAAGCTGATAGGGAATCAATTTAGGCAATACCAAATTAACTGACGGAGATGATCCCTACCTGTACTATTTACACGACAAAGATCATGACCAAAAGCTCAGGACAGGCTAAGAATCCTCTCATAAAGCATACAATGTATTCTTCTTGTGATACAGGGGTTTAAAATGTTGCAAAATCAAGAACATGGTTTACAATACATGGAAAATTTGGAAGTTGGGATCCAGCTTTAGTCGCAAATTCAAGTGCCACATTACCTCTTCAAAAATGCAAACCTAAGCTAAGTGCTGTGAACAACCTTGATACAGACACTGGAACTCAAATCTCAGCTTAGGGAACTAGAGGTAGGTAGGTGCTGGAAAACAGCTTGTCAGGAGAGCACAAACATGGTTCCTGCAGCGGAGCAGAGAGGAAACCTCACTCCTGCACACCCTCGAAGCATGGGTTCAGACATAACCAGATTCACTTAATGATCTAAAAGAATCACAGCAGCTGAACAGCAGCTTCCCACATCACCCCTTCTACCAAGGCAAGCAGTACTGCAAACCAACAAATGGCAAATGGTAACAGCCAGACCAAAAACCAGAGCACCACTGACCAGGCCCCCCCAGCCCTTTGCAGTGCCTCTCACCTCTGCACACAGTACACGACCACTTCTGGCAGGAAGAACGTTGTCCCAAACAAGACTGCTCTGGACAATGCCGTTTCCATAACAGCCTTCAGGGAGAGAGAAAACGTGTTGTCAAAGCAGTGCTCTGGGCAGCTTCAAACACTGCCTGCTTCCCTGAGTGCTTTTTTGTCTAGCACTCTGGAGTTTAAAGCAACAGGTTAATGAGGGATAAAAACATCTATTAGAGGAATTCTTTCTTAAACAGAAACTAAGAGACAAACATTCTGTTTATGACTGAGAAATTCCTTAAAAGGGAGGTGAAACTACTGATGAGTTTTCCTGCCATGATAATAATTTTGCTGAGACTTGCTTTTTTGAAGTTGTGCTGAACTTCATACAATTGGTTATACCTTCTGGGCATCCTAACTAGCCTGTGTTAAATCTGAAGTTCTCTCTCCAGCTGTCCCCAAATCCTTACGCTCATCCAGTTGTTTCTACCATACAGGGCTTTTTTCTGAGGTGTCCCATCAGAAGATCCAAGAGTCTTATCTCCTTCTGGAGGTGACATGGGAAAGCAGAAATGCCTGTGACAGTGTCTCTGGTACTCAGTATATTGGTCTGAGGAGGCAGCCAACCCTTGAAGACACAAGGGTTGTGGAACTTGGTTCCAGAAACCTAATCCAAGCCTGCCCAAAGATTCAGCACCTGAGGTGGGATTCCTTATTCCATATATCTAACCCTATCTACCCTCAGCATCACACTCTGCTCTTAGCAGGGAATGAAAGTCAAGTCAAAGAGTTCTCCACCCCCTCACCTACCTTCTCACCAGCCTTCTTAGACACTCCTACGACCTTGCCATTCCTGTCCATCACTTCTATCCCATTATCAAATTCTGGGCTTCTCACCATCGCCACAGTAAATGCACTCGTCAAACCTGCAGTGTTAAAGGGGATTTTGCTTTAGTAGATCCCTGTTACTACTGTCTCAATAGTAACATTCATCATGATGTGCATTTTACATTTCCAGTTCAACAGTTCACGACTGAATAACCTGACAGCTTCAAAAGAGACTGCCCCATAAACATCTACTTGGGATGTGAATTCTTTGTTTCAGAAGCTTGATTGAGACTGTAAGGCTTCAGGCCTAAAAGGTGCTTTGTCATTACAGTTTCAGAGCTATAAAATCATTTCCATCCAGCTCAAACCATGAGTACTTTGTTGTTAAGAGAAAGTAGAGGGATTTTTGTTGTGGTTAGGTTTTGTCCTGCTCAGCACAAAATCCAGCACAGAAGACAAGACCCTGAAGGGAACAGGGTTTCAGTAAAGGTTGCATCCCTGCATTGAAAGGAATGGCATAGACTGGCAAACTGACCTTGCTTGAAGAATAGATTTCTCTTTTTATTAGTTTTTGGTAGGGCTGTTCAATAAAGACATCAGTGTACCAGAGGACACTTTGCAAATGCTGGACTAGCATTAGTCAATTACCCTCAGCCTTCTTTCCACATCTGAGAAAATGGAAGCACATTTAACACCTGCTTCAAAGGAAACAAGTTAGAAACCTCTAATGTAAGTCCTCAGAAAGATCTGAGTAGGCATAACTTGAAACAAAGGAGATGATGTGTTTTAATTTTATCAATTTTCCCCTAAGAAAGGCCAAAAATTTCTATAATGGCAATAGAAACAGAATTAATGACATTAAATAGTTAAACTTGTCCTGGTGCAACTTCACCATGGCAGCAGAGCTGTTGCAGTAATGAACTGAGTCCCACTTTCATTGCAAGATTAATAATATCCTGCTGGAACAAGTCTCACTTTCTGCACTCCCAGAGCGATGTCGCACTCTGGTGTCACGGATGTGCCACACCAGGTCATGTCAGAGCCACTGCTGCTGCCCTCCTGATGTGTCCTGGTGCTTTCAGCTATGTGTACAAAGGTCACAAGAGTGTTCTGCAGCTCTGAGACTAAAACCAGCAAGAATCCAATGAGGTCAGGGACACTGCACAGTGAGAGCTGTCTCCCACAGAAAGGAGGGGGCCAGCAAAGGCAGCCAGAGAAGAAACAGTGAGACCACATCTGTGCAAGAGCAAGAAAACTCTACAGTCAGACAGGCAAATGGCCCTCAGACCAGCTGCATGATGCACAGTTTGTTTCTACTCACCAAACAGAGGAGCAGGTAGCAGTTTTCTGACAACAAGTTGCATTAATGAGCTCTTCAACATGTAACGATTCATGAAGGTAAGAGGGAGAGCCTAAGGCATGGAGAGGAAACAGGCACCTTTCATTGAAAAAATGTGCAGCATTTCAGTATAATGGGTTAGGAAAATAAATCTGTGATTTAGAACATAGTTACCATCTATGAAAATAAACAAACGCCTTGGTTTAACATTCCAACAAAATACACACCTTCTCTAGTTAATGAAGATGCTGTAATCATTCTTTTAGATAAGAATAGAAAACATTACGATAAAAAAAGCATTCAACATGATTACGTAGAGGACAGCAGCAGTGTGAATACAAAGACAGAAAAAAGAAAAGAATTACCTCTGACTAATAGTCCTTGGACATTCATCCACCTGCATTGTATCACACACTACTCTCTCCCTCAAACTGGATGTCTGGTTTACTTCTGTATTTTTCTGATTCTCTGCAGTTTCAGCCCAATTCTACATTCCCATAATACACTTGCAGGATGTTTCATTTAGGAATAAATGGCCAGGACACCACCTGGCCCTGAGAGTCTCCCCTGGAGGACAAAGGGAAGCACTCCCACAGTGACCCACGGGCATGGCTGCCTCCTCAGACCTCTGTGAGCCCTGAGCAATCCTGGCCAGCTGTTTTGCCCAATGGGTAGAGGTGAAAGTCCCTCTAACAGAAGCAGGGACAATCACATTTTTCTGCCAGAAGCTTATGAAAGTCACTGCTTCATGTGGAGAGTGAGGAGAGGCATTACTGAGCCATCTACACTTGTGATGAGCGTCATGAGGATACCTGAGCTCATCCTGATGCAGCAAACTCCAGAAACCACAAATGCCTATTCCAGCAGAGGACACAGTGTCAGCTAATTTCCCTGCATCCAGTGCAGTATTTTCATGGCTATGCTGTTCCTGGGATTTGAGCAAACACTGTCCAGTACTGATGCCTGCAGATTTCACCACTTGTTTGGAGTTAGATCTCTTCCACGGCACCACATCAGAAATCAACTACAACACCCCAGTGGCTCACTCTGTGTTTGTAAACACTGGCCAGTTCCTCTCACTACCTGTTTTCTAAGCTTGCAGAATAATAAAGAAAATGACACAAGAGGCAGCATCAGAGGAAGCCAAGCAAGATAATGGCTGACAGAGGATCAGAAAGAATTCTTATTCTGAACAGTTCTGTGGCAAGACATCAGAGTGGAGCACCAGAGCACAATCCTGAAGGGTATCTGGCACTGTGGTTACCTCAGTGCCTACTCCTTCTCAGGAGAGCTTGTCAGGAAGGCAGTCATTGAGCAAATACTTACACCCACACAGGCTGAATAGGAAATGGCTCCCAAGCCAAGTAAGATCTGCTTTTGTTGAAGTGAGTATTCCTAAGGAGGACAGAAAAACCACACTGCATAAGTACATTGTAAAACACTTGTAAATCAAGTTCAAAATGGTATTGTACAATTCAGATGATTACAAAAGTAAAAATCAACGCATACTTCAGCCTTTGGGGTGCCATTTCCATTCACCAGGGTGAACGCTGTGGTGTATGTGTGAAACACGAACTGCAGAAACAAGAGATTGTAAGAAAACATGAATTCAGGATTAAGACTAGAAGACCTGTGAAAGTAGAAAGAAAGAAGCAATTACCTGCCAAAAAAGAGAATGCTTTGCCTGGCGCTGAACAGACGAAATGATGACCTAAGAGGAAAAACGCACAAGGAAATGAGGTTTGATGAGTGTAGAAGTTTTGGGTGCAGGAGCACCGGGAGAACTGCTGAGGTACCACTGGCAGCAGTGTCAAAGGCTCCAGTCAGTGCCCAAAGCCACCAGCCTTGGTTCTAGGCTACCACATTCTCTTGTTACAGAGGTGACATGCTCATTTTTCTATTCAATAGAAAGCACACAGACATATATAAAACACAGACACATAGTGGCAAAACATGTGCAAGAATATTGCAGCAAGATGCTTTCTTACCCAAAAGAAAAATGCCGTGAAGCTTAGATGCAAATAAAATAACTAAGGTAACAAAAGTCTAATTAAAGAAATTATTGAGAAAGGGTCAGATTGGTTTTGCTGGGGATAGGAAAACTAGATCTAACTGATCTAAGATCAAGGATTTTAGGAGTTAATTCCCAGCTCCTTCTCAAATTCAGACAGTGAATAAGAACTTCAGCTTTAATAAACCACAGCTTTTCTTGAGGCCTGACCTCCCAAGCTCAAGGTGTGGAACACTTTCAAAAAACAGAGTCAATCAAGACAAGAATACAAAATAGCAAATAAGAGGAAGGCTGAGAATCTCCAAAGCCTCAGAGAAGGATCAGTAATTAATTTAATATTAATGGGTCAACCATCTTTATTACTAATGCCAGCACTGACTCTAACCACATCTATGAGAGAGCATTAAGCTGTAAATAGCAAAAATAAGTATTTCTATTAATTCTGTTAATGGTCTTAATGAATTGAACAGCCATCAAGACTTTCATTATAGTTTCTAGCAGTGTCATGTAAGTTCATGCTGTAATGTCTGTATGGAATGACGTATCTCAGGATGTACACTCATAGGCCAAACCCAAACCCAAAGAATCTAAATGAATAAACATGCACATAATTACAGCTACAAATTTTATGAAACGAAATGGTGCAATTTTTGAGCACAGTAACGAGAGATTATTTTTATATCTTTGGTAATTTATTGACACCACCATTTCCTACTTGCAAATGCACCAATTATCTACATAAGAAAAAACTGATATTCTGGGTCTGAAACACAGAACACAAGGCTCCAGCTCCTTCCCTCCTTCCCACTGCAGTTCCAGATTTTTGAGGCTGAACAGACCAAACCCAGGCCTTGCTCTCAACGCTGAGTGAGTTCACCTTGCATAGGAAAGCTGTCCCTCACACATGAACAATCTCTTGGAATGCTGCTGGCAAAGGGTAGCTAACAGCTTTGGACTTCCAGGGAGGTTCTTTAAGGGCTCGATTTCCAGGTTACTCAGCACTTCCCATAAAACAGGTATCTTTCAAACAGCTTGTGCTGAAGCTACAATAAAGCCCCAAAACTTCTATTCCCTCCCTCCAACCCCCGGCCATGGAAAATGTAAGCCTTGCTGGATGCACACTGGCATCTGTCACGATTACTCACCAAGGGAAGAGTTACGGGCATGAAAGCTATAAAGAAAGACAACTTTATTTCAGTAAAAATAACGTGAGTGCAGATGGATGGTCTTGAGCAGAAAATTCCCCTAACTTCCCCCTCTAGTTCCATCTCCAAGTAAATCATTGCCCACAAACCCCAGCATCACCATAAACTTCAACCCTAAGCTTTGTGTCTCCCTCCTCACTCAAGAAGCTACAATCCCTGCTCACAGTTCACAGCCAAAAGGAGCCCTCGTGAACTCCACTCACCAGGGCTGCTTGGACACCAAATAACTGAACACAAGCTCAGCTCTCTATTCAAGAAGTGAGGTAGTAACAAAAGCTGTCACAGTTGTGAGTGGTCACAGGAGATAATGAGTACATAGCCTCAGTATGGTTACATCTGATGAACAACCTGTGCTGCCTTGGCTCCCTAAACAACACCCCAAGCACACTTTATCTGTCACCAGAAAGTAAATTCATCCAGCAGCCACGGCCATCAAGGGAAAAACTTAAATTATAGTAGACAATTAAATATGGAGGGATTTGGAAACTCATTCTGCAGCGACAAGAAACAGAGACTGATCAGAGTGTTTCCATCTAGATGAGCAGATTATCCTTAGGAAAAATTCCTCAACAGGACCATAGGAATAAATAAATGGATCTTCAACACATATAACAATGCAACTAACAGAAGAGTCTACCTGCTTTTCTGTATGGAGAAGAGTGTCACTGTGGCATCACAGCAGCTACTTCCCATAAGCTGTTCCCCCTTGATGCTTCAGTGACACACACAAAATTTCACTTAAGGGAACCTACCTGGAGGTCTGAACAAAACAGGAATTATCTTGTCTGTATCAGGATGTACACTAGACTTAAATAAAAAGGAAAAAAAAAAAAAGCAAATAAGAACATCTTTGCCATTCTTGAATAAGGAAAAAAACATTCTAAATATTTTGTAAACTTACCAGGCTTAGCACGAAGGCTTGTTTGGTCTACAACAGTTGGAAGATTAGGTTAGTAATTAAATTTCAGAAGAGACTGGGAAAAATATTCCTTTTAAATTTATTTTACGTCTTTTTCTAATAACTTCCCTTTATACAAAGTATACATATTTATATATCCCTTGAATTATATTTTCCTGTAAAATTTCTCTCCATATACTCCCTGTTGAATAGAAAGCACACACTAGGGCAGAACAGAAGGTTAATTTAAAGAAGCTAAAACTAGTAGGTATTTTAAAACATAAAACAACAATTAAATATGGCTAAACAGTTATGTTAAGATTTTAACTGCAGTCCAAAATACCTGATTATTCCGTATGGGCTCACTTGGGGTCTTCTCATTGGTTTGTATTAATAACCTGGTACTTTTTATTTCATTCTGTATTTGAGAAAAAAAAAAAACAAAACAAAACAAACAAAAAATAACTCAGATTTCAATATTCGGAGTGCAATATATAAGTTATAAAACACTCTAAATACAAACCTAGAAGCTAAGGATGCACCTGTTCCTCACCTGAGCAGGGAAAGCAGGAACACACCTAGACACAACCAACTGACAATCATAGAAACTTTTAAATTATTGGGGTAATTCAACTGCTGGCACAGCAGCCATGGGCTGAGGAGGGCTGCTGCAATGGTTGTGCCTAGAAATGTCCCTTGGTTTATGTAATCCCATATAGAAGTGCATACACGTGTATTTCTGTTTGTCATGGAATTGTGGAATGCTTCATGTTGGAAGGGACCCCAAGATCACCCAGTGCCACCCCCTGCCATGGGCAGGGACACCTTCCACTGTCCCAGGCTGCTCCAAGCCCCATCCAGCCTGGCCTTGGGCACTGCCAGGGATCCAGGGGCAGCCACAGCTGCTCTGGGCACCCTGTGCCAGGGCCTCCCCACCCTCACAGGGAGGAATTTCATCCTAATATCCAACCTAATACTGTCCTCCGTCAGTTTAAAGCCATTCCCCCTTGTCCTATCACTCCGTGCCCTTGTCCAGCTCTCCTGCAGTCCCTTTAGGCACCGGAACATGACATTCACTGCTACATTTCTCATGTGTTTCATTTTCCTCAGCAGCCTCGCAGTGACCCCATTTCACAGCCCGGCAAAGCCACCGTCCCCGAGGTCGCTCGCTCATCTCGACCCTCCCTGCGCGGTACTCACGGAGGACTTCAGGAGCAGCAGCGGATCCAACGCGTCCGCCCAGAGGAGAAACCTCTGCAAGAAAGACTGAGGGAGACACGTTTAATAGAGACGAGG
>VZTI01001730.1:503272-523180 GCA_013397865.1 Struthidea cinerea
AGGCACGCACGGGTACAGAATCACGGAGTCGATTGGGTGGGGAAAGGCCTCTGGGAGCATCGGCTCCAACTTGTGGCCGAACGCCACCGGGTCAACCAGGCTATGGCAGCGAGGGACAGCTTCAGTCTTTCCTTGAGCACCTCCAGGGACGGTGACTCCAGCTTCTCCCTGGCCAGCCCATTCCAATGTCTAATCACGTTTTCCGTGGAGCAGTTCTTCCTAATGTCCAACCTAAACCTCCCCTGGCGCAGCTTGAGGCCATGTCCTCTTGTCTTGTCATTACCTGGGAGCAGAGCCCGACCCCACCCGTTCTGTCAGGGAGTTGTGGAGAGTGGTAAGGTCCCCCCTGAGCCTCCTCCAGGCTAAACACCCCCAGCTCCCTCAGGCGTCCCTCATAGGACTTGTGCTCCAGACCCTTCCCCAGTTCTGCTGCCCTTCTCTGGACCTGCTCCAGCACCTCAATGTCCTTCCAGAACTGAGGTGCCCAGAACTGGACACACTGGGCTCAAGGTGTGGCCTCACCAGTGCCGTGTCCCCGGCGCTGAGCTCGTCGGCCCTGGCCTCGCAGGGCTGGGTGGTGTTTGCTGTGTGCTGATACAGCCCAGCTTGCGCTCAGAAACCTTCCAGATAGACGCGTACAGTTGGCTCTGACTTTATTGAACTCACTCGGATTATAGTTACACAATCACAGAATATTCTGAGTTGGAAGGGATCCACAAGGGTCATCAAAGTCCAGCTCCCGGCCCTGCACAGGACAACCCAAGAGTAACAGCATGTGCCTGAGAGAGTTTTCCAAATACTTGTTGAACTCTGTCAGGCTTGGTGCTGTACCCACTTCCCTGGGGAACCCATTCCAGCACCCAACCACCCTCTGTTTTTTTTAAAACCTGGTGGTGTTTCTAATATCCAACTTAAACCTCCCCTGACTCAACTTCAGGCCATTCCCTTGGGTCCTGTAACTGGTCACCACAGGGCAGAGATCAGTGCCTGCCCCTCCTCTTCCCCTCATGAGGAAGTTGTAAGCTGTGATGAAGTCTCCTCTCAGTCTCTTCCAGGCTGAACAGACCAAGTGCCCTCAGCCACTCTTCATACGGCTTCCCCTCAAGGCCCTTCACTATCTGCAGAGCTCCTAGCTTCTTTCTTTCTGTTCCTTCATCGAAACAGTTAAACCAAGTTGAACCCAGTTTCTCTTCTGGGTTTTAGTAATTTCTGGTTTCGTGTATTTATTAATATCCACAACATTTCAGAAAGGGTGGACCTTGCGAACTAGAGAAAAGTCTGGCTCTGCTGGCAGGACAAGCTCAGCCATCAGCATCTGGGGCCAAAGCCAAAGGCAGCCAGAGCCAGTCAGCTACCCCTGGGATGAACTTCATTAATGCTAAATCCATACTCCTGAACTTATTTCTGCTACTGATCCATCTGCATGGTCCAATCACCTCTGTAATAGTGAACCCTCTGAGCCTTCAAAAGAGGGAGGGTTGTGTTCAACCTGCCTGTTAGGGTTGATAACTAGCTGGTATTAACTCTCTAGTATGTCCAGGAACTGTTTGGGGCAGCTTTAGTTGATGTTGTCCAAAAGTGTGCTGAGACCTTCCCAGGCATTTAACATCATGGCCAGTTTCAGTTGCTGGCACCTTTCTGGGACACTCCTGAATTTATTAATCCAGGTGTAGACAATGACAGCTGGAAATGTGGCTCTGATAATCTTCCCCAAAAAAAAGTAATTCCCAGTAGAGCAGCCAGAATAATGTTATCTACTCATACATGCACAGAGATACTACGTGGGCTTGTGATGGAGTTGCTTAAAAGGAAATGATGAAGATGGAGGTGTTCTGCGCAAGGGTATGAGAGCTGAGATGTTCTTATAGTCAGGGTGAGGTGAGAGGGAAGAAGATGTGGACACTACAGGATACAGATACCCCAGTATGGGGTGCACCTGCATAGTAGTATACCTGCTTCCTGCATGCACCGATTTCCTTTAATTCAAATAGGCATCACTGGTGCTTTGGATTTTGAGGCTGTTCCCTTCAGGCTCAACACCTGCTAACAAGCTCTGAGTGCACAAGCACGGCATGGGGTCAGGGAACTACCAGGATCTGAGTTAAGGACCTTTACCTACCCCTTGCTTCTCGTCAGCGCTTCATTAAGGGACACCTGAAGGTGTGTGAGAGAGAAGTTCAGTTTTGACTCTTGCTGATGAACTAGGGCTGCTGGAAAGTGCCTGCTGGATGGGGACTCTGCTGGGAAAGTCACTGACTGAGCAACAGGTGTTGTCTGGCAGAGCTACTCAGATTATTTGCGTGTCTGTTGCCTAAAATTTTGGGGCATTCTTGCTTAAAAATCCCTCAAAATATGAAAGTAAACTATTCAATATGGTTTTATTTAGTTTTACTATTTACTATTTACTAATAGTAAAAATAGTTTTACTATTATATATACAATAGTAAACTATTTGTACATTAGAAAGTATGTCAGGTAGAGTGTGGGTGAGCTGTGCCCTAGTCTGCAGCCTTGGATTTGGAGAAGGAAGGTGTGATTGTGGAGATTGTGACCAGGGTAGAGGTGTAGGAGGTTTTTGTGCCTGCTGCAAGTGGAGCAGTGAGCAGTGAGGGTGAGCCTGGGACACCTGTGGAGCAGTGGCTGTAGGTGGAGAGCAGCAAAGCATCAGCCATTACCTGGGCTGGTTCCTCTCAGAGCAGTGCAGGATGGCATGAGTCCGTTCGTGTCTGAAACCTGGCACGTGCCCTCGGACACCGAGATGTGCTCGCCCAGACGAGTGCCCTGGGGCTGGGCAGCAAACTGTGTGCCCAGGGGTGGCCAGGCTCCTTACCCTCAGCTGTGGGAGCTGCATTGTGGCAGCCAGAAAAGGGCTGTTGCTCGGATTTCCTGAGGATGGCTGTCTCATCCACAGATGATTATTCACAACTTCTAAGTTGATGTATTCTAAACCGATGTCCTACCCCCCTCCCTGGAAAGTTGTATTTGTTTAAAACTCTTTGTTTAAACTCTTGGCTTGCAGGTGGGGAAATATTGCTCATGCTTTGTTAGGAGGCAGTGTAATTCAGCTCAGACCTCTTTGCAAAAGCTTGAACTACTGCCATTTAGCAGGGGGTATTTTCCATTTTGCTTTTTACTGAGCATCCCTGCAATCTGAAGATGGACCTTGTCACTGCCAAAGAGCACTGGATAAAAGTTGTGCCTTTTTCCTCAGCTCTGGCTCTGGCACAGGTTAGAGCACTGGTTCTTAGGGACATCCAAAGCTCAAAATCAATCTACCGAGTGATACCACATGCACATCTTTTTCCAAATCTTGTTGGTTGTCTCCTTTGCTCTCTTTAAGCCTGATTCAGATTGAGATGTAAAGTTGGTGAAAGACTCTCCAGGGATTTCTGCAGGCTTTATGCAGAAGTTGGTATACAAGGTGCAGAGTAGTCCATAAGGCACTTGAATAATGATAATGGGAGATGTGAATGTTCTTTTTGGTTAGGATACTTATCTGCCTGCTCCCATTCTGTGCCTCTCTTTTCCTGTCTGGGAATAATTAACTATGTCTTGCTGGTGAAAAACTACAACATCAGTTGATAAAAAATACTAGATAATGCTTGCATGTTGTTTCCGTTATTGTTTTGTAAGTGTTAGATTTTAGAGAGCTCCTTGAAAGATCATCATTCACATAACAAAATTTTAGGGAAAAAGTAGCTATTTCTTTCTAAACTTGATGAAAGGGATGAGCAAATCCCACATCAGAGCTGCTGCTGTGGATCACTGAGTGGCAAATTCTGTGCGGAGTATGGGATACCTATGGCTGCTTGTTTAAAAATAAGATCTGCTCATCTTCTGGAAGGTTATTTTATTCTATGTGCTCAAATACTGTAACAATCATTTGTCCTCTACCTTGAGGAAACAGATAACTGAAAAAGAGGCTGGGAAATGGAAAAAAACAACAGAGGCATAAACATTTTTATTTAAACCAAAGCAAAAAGTCTGGCTTAGGCAACACGATGCATCACCCCGTGACTGTTGGTAGATGGCAGCCTCTGTCCTTGCACACAGGGGCGCTGGAAAATATTCCAGCTGCCTGCAAATGCTCTCACAGGCCTGTGTGCTCCCACCTGCTGATACCCAAGCTCAGCAGGAGGAGAAAGAATTTGCCCGTTCGTAGCAATAAGTTTCAGAAGCAATTCCAGGCACAATCCAGCTTAGAGCTAATCATGAACGGGCTTTACTGTGTTAATTGAGTGTTATGACATGGATTTAGGAGATAGCCGCTGTTGGGGTGTGTTTCCAATTGATAAGTATAGGCAAAAGCCTTTCTGACATCTGGTTCACCAGGGGTCTTATCCTGGCATTTCGAGGCAGCCGTGCTGAGGCCAAGCAGTTTTTCTCTGGTGGCAGGATAAAACTGGGTGTGTTGCTGCTGTGTTTCTGGCTGGAGCTGTGCGAGCCCACCCTGCCGATGACTCATCCTTGAGTGGCTCAGAATATCACACTGTGCCTTGCTGCTTCCCTGTTCCTATTACACTGATGCATTTGGGTCTCGCTTGGTGTTGGCGTTTCATTTACAAACCTCGCTTTTCCCATAAAGGAAAGATGGCTGCCAGCCCTGCTTTACCCTGATGTTCAGCACTTTTAGGTTTTTAGGAGCCTCTCCTGAATGACTTCAGATGGAAATTTTAAAGCAGAACAACCAAACACATTAAGCACCTTAGAAAGCACATTTTTCAGAATATGAATATTTTTTTGGTAGCCTGTCCTTTTTTTTTCTTTTTTCATTCCAATATTGGCTGCTTCTGCATATGATTCAGACTAAATTTTCCTTTTTCTCCAAGAAAGTGTTGCATCAGGATCTTTAGGCCAGCAAAAGAGACCTGTGCTCCTTCCCTGCATTCCTTCCCTGCCACCCTGTCTTTGAGTCCACGTTTTTCAGCACCATTTTACAAGAGTGAATAGAGTCAGATAAGCAGTGGAACAGATTTACAGGTCTCCTGTTTCCTTCTCCCTCACTCACAGAGAACCTGACTGTTCCATTAAATCAGGTGTGGACATAGCTTGAAATTAAAGGACTGTGTCACCACAAGAGAAAATGGATATAAATAAATCTACATCTTTCTAATTTTTTTTTTGTTGGTTTTGTGAACCAGTTGTTCCAGGTGACACGAGAATTAAGATACTGACAGCTGTGAAGCAGTCATGAGGTAAGAGTCCAAATGCTGCAGTGGGTTTTGCAAAAGCCAAGTGATGGACTTTCTGTGTAGTGGTACTTGCTCTGGCTACACATAGGGAGCCCCATCCATGAAAGGGGCCATCCATCTCAGGCCTGTGTCATACATCAGGGGTATAATCAGGCTTAAAAAATGCAGTAGAAAAGAGACATGCAGTGAGGACTAATCATCTTGATTTTGTTTTTCAAAGTAGTGCTAGTGAGTGCTAGTGAACACATCTCCTTCCTAGTGCACCACTGTGAGTTAGATTTATTAGAAACAAGGGGTTTTTTGTTAGTTAATGTAAGAATAATGAAAAAAACCCTCTCCAATGCTCTTGCCAATAAGCCTGGAGTCCAAATCGCTGCTCTCCATGTAGATGTGTAACTAAGACACACATATTATTGCAGACCCTGAGCAGCCTGGTAGCAGAGCTCAGCTATGTCCACTCCCTGCACTCAGCGACATTTAAGTTACGTGGCTGCCTCTGGTCCACTTCAGTGCAAAGCCATGCAGCTGAGCCGGGATAACCCCTGTGGCAGCAGCACACATGCTGCTGGCTGGCTGTCCCTGCTCCTGTGGGAGCTGGGTAAGCGTGCCTCTGGTTGCCAGGATCGTGGAGCGCGCCGGAGCTGCGCTGCACATGAACACTAGGTAGCTCCGTGGGATTTCCGAACTCCAGACAGATCTGTCGTAACTCTTTTGATAAATGTGTTTGCCCTTTCAAGAATTAAATATTTGAAAATATACAGGACAACATCAGCATGCTGGAGTCATACTTTTGTCCCACAGGGCAACACTGTGGGTGACTCCACGTATCTAGAGGTACATACAGGTATTAGATAAAAGAGGAGCAGTAGAGCTGTTGGGTGCACATGCTGATTTCCAGTGCAACTGATACTTGAGCTCTTCAAGATCTGCCCTCTTCATTCAGGCACCTCTATAAAAATAACTCACCAAACACAGTCAGTGCTCCCTGTGGAGTCTCCCATGAAGGTAAATCCCGCCCCACTGGACAGCCTCATCCTGAGGTGCAGCAGACACAGCGATAATCCCACTGCTGCTGCTTCTTTTGTGAGTGGTGCTTCACAAAATGGGCACTTAGACACGTGCCTTCATTTGTCCTTTGGAGAGAGGAGTTGCTTGTAGCATTAAAAACATTCTGTATAATAAAAGTTCTGTCTTCCACCATCAGCCATGTTGTGATGTTTGCATTGTCCTTATGATGATCATTAGTGGGAGGCTGGGCAGGGATGTGAAATGCACTTAGAACTGAGCATAATCTGCTCTGTTTACATCAGTGCTTGCACAGAAGATTTCAAACAACAAGCAGGGCAGATGCTCCTTAGGAGCCTCATCTCCGTGCTAAGGCTCTGGTTTCCAGGAAGCAATTTCTCCCTCAAGAATTATTTAATCAGAGAAAAATCTTCCGGTACTTACAGACACAACTGCTGCTGTATAGAACTTGTATTGCAAAGAAAGTAACCACAACATGGAATGGCTCTGAAGGCTGAATGTTTTTCTGAAGCTACAGGAGAGAGGCTGTGGAAGATTGTGCATAGCAGTGCCACCTGCTATGCACAATAACTTTCAAAGGTCAAACCTTTGACACTTAATCGGGTACAAAAGGCATTTATTGTAGCTATTTTACCCCCAAGGTATTATTCATTAAATGCATTTCTCATCTATTTCCTATGCTCAGAAAATGTGTTCTAGGCAGTCTGCAAGCTCTGCTATTGCAGGTCATTTCTGTGTGGCTGTGGAAAGAAATAAATTGGTACAATAAAAAAAGAAGAAAAAAGTAGTGTCTATGCTCCACTTACAAGAAGGTGCATGTTAATTTGATTTGCTTCATGTGGATTTAATCAATGCAAATACAGATGGGGGAAGAGTGTCAGTGGGAGTAATGGGTCGGTTTTATTCTTTTTTCATTGCTTGACCTGATGAATCGATCTACCCTGTTGCTAGGAAAATCAGAATCATGCTGACATGAGCATCTGTCCTATGCAGACAGGAGAGAGTTTATGTTGTAATCTAGCGCTTAAAATTCACAAACTTTCCACAAGTGGCTGATGCCTCACACAGCTCCTTACAAGGGTGAAAACAATGGTGTGGCAGAAGAGATGGGATTCCCTCGGGTTCTTCCGTAGGGGGCTTTTGAGATCCCGAGAAAGGCGAGAAGCTCCGGCGCGAGGAGAAGGGCTGGGGGTTGAAGAAGTCTGCCGGCTGTCGGCGACCCCTTCCCACAGGTGTGGGCACCTGCGGGGCGGTGACGAGCACGGAGAGCGGGGCCGAGGAGCCCTGGGCACCGCGGGCAGGACAAGGGGAGCCCCGGGCCGCCACCGCGGGATGGAGCGCGGCACCAGGGCTGTGCCGGAGCCGGGACCGCGGGAGCCCTGCGCATCTCCCCGCGCATCGCCGGCACCGAACACCCACCCCCGCCGCTCGGGACGCTCTGGCCGACCCCTGGCCGTGCCCCTGCCCGTGTTCTCCTCCTCCGCGAGGCGGGCGGTGGCCGCCCCTCCCTGGGGACCCTGCGCGGCTGTGGAGCCGGCGCCAGGTGCGGCGGGGCCGCCCCAAGACTACACGTCCCGGCGTGCCCAGCCCG
The DNA here is from genome assembly GCA_013397865.1 of Struthidea cinerea. Classification (NCBI taxonomy): domain Eukaryota; kingdom Metazoa; phylum Chordata; class Aves; order Passeriformes; family Corcoracidae; genus Struthidea; species Struthidea cinerea. The sequence continues at coordinate 511,082 of VZTI01001730.1, forward strand.
GCGGGGCCGGCGCCTGCGCGGGGCTGCGGGGCCGCTCCGCGGTGCCACACCCCCGGGGGAGGGAGGCAGGAGCGCCCGAACCCTCAAACCACCGGGGGAGCCGGCGGGGCGGAGGATGGAGTAGCGGGGCGCGGCGGAGCAGGCAGTGCGGGGAGCGCCGCCTTCCCCCGGGGAGCGCGGGGGAGCGGGCAGGCAGGCAGGCAGGCGGGGGTGATGCGCGGGGGGGCAACGCGCTAGGGGCAGGAGGCGGGTGGTCGCCCGGAGACTCCGCACCTCGGAGTGACGTCCTGCTGCAGTGCCGCTGCCTGCGCTGCCCGAGCTCGTCAATGGAGCTGGAAAACATCGTTGCCAACACCGTTTTGCTGAAAGCCAGGGAAGGTGAGAGAGCGGCGGGAGGGGAGAGGGGGCTGGAGCATCCTTGTCGCAGTCGCCCCTCTGCGAAGCGATGCCCGCGGGATGCGGACGGGCACCGGTGGGGATGCGCGCCGGTCCCGCCGGCGGCGGCTGTCGGGGTGCCATGTGGCTGTGCCGGCGTTGGAAACGGCTTGTTTGAGACAGAGCCCCGGCGAAAAGGAAAATACCGCTGTTTTCCCCTGTGCGCGGGGGTTTGGGAAAGGAAGTGAATGAGATTGCAGAGATTACAATATTCACCCATCTCTTCCTTCCCTCTTCCCGCCTCCCCCCCCTCAAATCTGGTCCCACAGATTGTGCTATTTCAGCGTCTATTGTTAAAGGTCAGCTGCAGATGCATTCATTCAAAAGGGCTTAGCAAATCTGCAAATAGCTTTCCGCGCCGTGTGGTGAGACCGGCAGGATCGTATCGCTTCCCCGTACAGTCATTGCCTTATTCGGCGTTATTAGGTGAGATCATGTTGCTGCAAACATGCCCATTGTTGAGAGCGTGTTTGTCCCCATCCAGAGCAGGACAGAGGGGCTGGGGGCTCAGTCCCCCGCCCGCGGGTGGCGCGGGGGTCTGTGNCCGTCCCGACCCCGAGCACTCGCAGAGCCGAACCCCGACAACCATCGGCGGATCGGGCTCCCGGGGCTTTCTTTCCCCCCGTCGGGAGCGGACGCGGTTTCCTCTCTCTGCGCGGGCGGAAATCCTCCCGCTGTTGCGCGGCGCGGAGCCGGGCGCTGGGCACGGCGGGGCCGGGGGGGCGGGGCTCCCCGCGGAGCCCCCGTCCTCCCGGGAGCATCCCTCCGGCTGGAGCGGGAGCGCCACGCATTAGCAACACGTCTTACGGTTGCGGCATCGCTGCCAAGACGCGATCGCCTTCTGTCTGCCCCAACCCATTTTAATGTTTGTGTTTATTTACTTGCTTGCTGCTTAAAATAAGGCATTTTTCCAAGCCCTTGCTCAGAGTTTCTTCCCTGAAAACACTTGCTGGACCAGGCGGTTTTAGGTGCGGTACAACCTGCAGCCTGTTTTCCACTGTCCTCCGAAGCGCTGGAGCTGCCTGCGAGCGAGGCTGGTCACCGCTTGGGTGGGCTTCAGCTTCGGTCACTCTGAAGCTGTGGAAGTACGAGTAAAAGCAGCGTTCATTTTGTAAGAGAGATCATTCAAATAGCCAACCCGTGGAACGATCCTTTTTTCTCGGAAAATAACTCAAATTGTAAAATAGTGTTTATATAACTCAAAGGCTGTTGAACTTTTGAGGCTTAGCTAAAGAGTAAAGTCCTGAGATCCTCCCAAAAAAGCTCTACAAATAACAAGGGCAAAGGTGTTATCTCGTTCAGCAGATCAGTGAATTATAACGTTTTGACTTCTGATGGAGATCTTTTCAGTTGTCATTCTTAATGTTGTTTAGGATGCAGTTGTTGCTACCAGTCATACAATGCCGGTTTATATTTCAGTAGACTTTAAGAATACTTTAAAGGACTGGTATTAATTACAGTTATTGTGTGTTGTTTACAGAGAGCCAATATTTTGCAAGTAATTTTAAATGTGCCGCTCAGTTTTATGGTCTTTTTCTACCATTGTCAGGAAGATGGTTACAGTCACGTTGCTTTATTGAGTGAGAGTTGTATTAAAGAAGCTGTTAGCTATAATTCAAATGGCAGAAATTTATCAAGATTTCCTCCAAACTACGTTCCAACTGTTCTTTAAACCATGTATGAACCCCCAACAACAGTTTTTGGAGGCCTGGTACTAATTTATTTCTAAAGCTTTTTTTTTTAAATTAAGAACAAAGGGCAAATGATGTACCTGACATCAGAGCCCCAAGTATTATTGCTGTATTAGATAGGATGGCACACTTTAGTTATTGTTGCAAGCTGCTGTGAGTAAAGTTGTTTTAAAATTCACGGTGATGTAGGTGGCTTTCATTGCAGAGGAGGAAGGCAGACAGCCTATGGAAGACCAAGAGTAAAAGCAAGTTAATATATTGAGGATTATGGTATCTAAAAATAAGTTTGTTCCAGGTCCTGCAGACTCCATCAATAGATTTAGCTGGGTGAACATGTAGCCTAAGCCAAGTACGTGCCTGTGTGTTTCCACTTGTGAAGTCAAAATTAAAAGCTATATTAGCTCAATCACATGCTGGTTGGTGCCTGCAATGTGGTTCTTAATGTTAGGAGAAGAAAAATGATGGGATCCGCTCTGCAAATGTTAGTAAAGGCAGAAGTTTTGTCAGAATTGCAAGCAAAGCTACTCTCAGTAGCAAAGAGAATTTCAAAGAGAGGTTTAGGTAGAGCTGCAGTGTGAAACCCAGCAGTGAGGACGTTCTAGGGAGTCAGAAGTAGGGCTGAGTGGCCACCACAAATGTTTTATAGCAAATATTGGTTTAAATTTTGCAACTCTTTTGCTCTGGCCTTGGTAGACTTTTTTTTTTCCCCTGTGGTCCCTTGTCTAAGTTCCTTCACCCCTGATGTAAAGTGAGCTTTTTAGCTGAAATACCAGGGGGCAAGTTTTATAACTGCTACACAAATACTTGCACTTAAATCCTTATGATCACAATGAGAAGCACACCCAGAATTAACTGATGCCATGTGATACATGAGTAATCTTATTAGAGCAACAAAAAGAGTAAATGTGGTTCACATACAAAACTGCGTTTCAGTGAATAATTTCAAGCAGAGAATAAATTTCAGGAAATTTTAATATTTTTGCAGAATATGAAGGTTTTGACACAAAATTACACATAAGTTACTTGTTATACTCAGAAGTCTGTCAGTCTGAACATGTAAGAATGGAGATTTACTGCATTTGAAAGTCCATTCATTATTTATTAGGAGTAAATTTATGCTGTTTCCTCAACTATAATTTCTCATTTCTTGAATGCAAAGTCCCAGTTCACAAATCGCTAATCCCTTTTCAGACTGAATAGAAAATACATCTTGTTTAATTATAGAAACCAAATAGGTATTTAGGACCTATCTAGTATTGCCTGGGGAGAAGAATAAGCTGAGAAGGGAAGACAAGAAAGATGGGAGTCATGAAAAGAAAATCAAAACAATAACAATTGCAGTCATTTTGGGTTGAGTAAGAACCCCACATTATGTGGTGGTAAAACATTTATCTGGATCTTCATGGAATCACAGAATAGTTTGTGTTGGAAAGGACCTTAAAGCCCATCCCATTCCTCCCGCCAGCCATGGGCAGGGACACCTTCCACTATCCCAGGCTGCTCCAAACCCCATCCAACCTGGCCTTGAACTCTTCCAGGGATGGGGCAGCCACAGCTTCTCTGGGCAGCCTGTGCCTGGGCCTCCCCACCCTCACAGGGGAGAATTCCTTCCTAATACCTAATCTAAGCCTCTGCCAGTTTAAAGCCATTTCATTGACCTTTCTTTTCATCAGCCTTCTTGTTCCTGAGTCTCAGCAGTGGTGTCTGAGCCACAGAATCACCCAGCCATGAGTGCTGGAGATCCACCACGCTGCCAGCAGCGAGTCCAGGTTGGGCAGTGAGTCCCAGTTCACTTTCCCAATTTGTGGTTGTTTGACCACAGGGCATCATCAGAAACAAGGTGCCAGGAGAGACCAAGAACTGAGTCTCCCAGTATCTCAGAGGAACTTTAACAGCCCTAATCCATGGAAGCTTTAATCATATCCACAGAGCCTTGAATCTGCTCTTGCCTGTCAAAAGCAATCAGCTGATAAAAGACAAGTTTTTCAAAGAGATTGATGATTAAACTACAGTGTTTGTATGAACAATAAACAATATGATCAGAAAAGCATCACCAAGGCATGGTGATTACCTGAGTACTCCTCCTCATGAGCCATTCCTTCCTAGCCATCAGATCAGCCTTCTCTGATGTTTCCTGCTGCTTCTGTGGGCATGAGCTTCCTCAGACAACCTGAAACACATTTCAAAATACAAATACAACTTGTCTCTGAAATTGCAACATCCTCTACAAATTTGTACAAACAGACAGACAATTCTTACCACTTTGAAGTTTTAATGATGACTTTGATGTCTAATTTAGTCATTAGTTTTAAAGCAGCCACTTTGTAAGATGAACTATGTTTTTTTGTCAAACCCAGAGTTTCTAAAGCGCAAAGTTTACCATATAAAAGGAAAAAAAAAACAAACCTTCAACTGAAACACACTGCAAACACAATGCAAACCACTGAAACACAATGCAAATGCTTTTTTCCCTTTTTAGGTGGACTGGAATTCTAAAATAAGCTTATTTATGGCTCCCAAGCAGAGCCTTCTATTGGCCTAGAAAAAGGGGCCACCTCTTATACTCTCAGAATTTTTTGATGAGTGCACACTGATGCCACATAACATGCAAAATGTTCCTGTTCATAAATTGCTGTATTTTTAGCTTGCTTTTTTGCAGGATGATCACAGGAGAGATTTGTGTGTGTCGTTATTGGCAAAAGACTAGCAATAAATCCTAAACATGAAGTGTGACTGCTTTCCAAGAACTTGGCTGCGGAGCAGTTGGAAAAAGGGCAGTAGAACAATGAAAAGCATATTTTGAAGGAAAGAAGGTGGCAATAGTGACAGCCAAAACTCCATAGAGAATATGGTTATTGCAGCTTCATTAGCCAGTGCATTGAATGCAGAATCTAAGATCCTGTCCTCCATCCCCTGACATAAACCCAAAATACTTTGTATGGAAAACATTGGCTCTGTAAGCAGAGGAAGCTTCCATGTGGTGTCTCAGTTTAGTTTTCTTTCTAGAGTTCAAGAGAAGCTCACCATTGTAATAGCTTTCAAAAAAAAGTATTTCAGGAATGGAATCAGCCATTGCTTCAGATGCAACAGGGTGCTTTTAAGCAGTAGTTTAAAAAAATTTGATTCCTTTTCAAGCCTGTAACCATTTCTTTCTGGAGAAAAAAAATTATCCAGAAGAGTCAAGACTATTTCATTGCATTTTAACTAAGGTAATTCAGAAACAGGGTTTTTTCAGGCCTTTGTGAAAAGAATGTATAAGTCTGAATCACTTCACAATTTCTTTTTAGAGAAGGGAACTAGTTCTGAAGCCACACTTGGCTTAGGGCAAATGTGTGTGTGTAGAACTGGCTCAAAATATCTTTCCTGTGTCATTTTTTGGTATTTTTTGATAGCAGGGCTGATGCAGAGCAAGGTAGAGCTGTAGCTGTGTCCTTGGTGGACACTCTGGGGTTCTCCCTGTGGCCAGTCACCCCAGTCTGCAGTCATGGGCAGCAGGGCTTGGGATGTGGCAAGGCTGGAGAAATCAAGAGCTCTTCCATCCAAACTTTTTCACAGGAGACAGGGCCATGCTCCTTCCTGTGTTGTTGTGTGGAGCTGTTATGGCCTGATTGCTATCTGTCTTGTTGGATTTGTAGGCATTTAAAAAATATTTAGTACTGAGCCAGGTTATTAACACAGAGAACCTATTATGTAGTAAAACTTTTAGTACAGATGTTAACTGTGGAGGTTTGAGTAGAACTGCTTACATCTGCTCCATTAATCTCATGGGATTGCTTTCCTCAAGTGCAAAATAATAAATCTAGGAAGAGACTGCCTGTCTCTGTTATCAGTATGTTCTTTTTCTGAGAAGGCTTTAACTTAGTGTTGCTGAAATTATCCACTCAGAAAAGAATTTTCAGTACTTATATGAGACATTGACGTAATTTTTTTTTTTTTTTTTTTTTGTATTAATTAAGAATACTCTGAGAACTTAGTCAAAAATACTGGAAAGAGGTGGTTTTAGTGATGCTCTGCTGAGTGTTGCCAGAGCAGCAGCACATGGACCAAACTAACCCACGTGTCTTTGTGATAAACAGCTCCAGAATTAAAGTCTCAAACACAGTCGTGCCCCAAGACGAGCCCTGCCTGTCCATGCCTTTGTCGCCAGTGAGTTTTGGATGGGCATGTGCCATCCCATTTTGAAGGAGAAACAGCTTAAGAGGAATTCAGCAGCCCTGACTTTGCTGCTTTTAGGGCCTGGGTGTATGTTACACCTGTTTGGTGGCTGATACTGCTTCCTTTTTCCTGCATACCTGTGGACAGCACAGTGTGTCACTCCTTTAACATGTACACACCAAAGACCCCACACTTGCATTCTGTCTGACTTGGAAAATGAGCTCCCTTTCCAGGTACTGCTGTGCTAGCTGAGAGCTGCTAATGGTCTCTTCCCAGCTCAGAGGATGGAGACCTGTGTGCTGAGGACTTGGATGCTTGCAGTGAAGGGTCTGAAGCCCCAGTTGTGTTTTTAGACTTACTGCAGATGTGTTCTGATCCCCACAAACCTCAAAACTGCCTGCTAGGATGGGGGCAGGGTCCTCCTGCGTGGGTAGAGACAGAAGTTGTGGTTTTGTTGTTTGGTTGACTGATTCTTCTCCCACACTGGTTTTCTGCCAGTGTTACTCTGTGAATGACTTCGGGTTTGTATTGATCCAGGGAAAGCTACAGTATCACATCAGGATCCATATTGTTGCACTGAAAAAGTTTAAAAGCAGATTGTTTTATCAAAGCAGTTACTGTACTTGTGTAATTTTAGTCAAATCCAAGCAAATAAACACAGGTTCTGGACAGAAAAATGGGAGTTAGGGATCTAACTCATGCTCATCTGAGATCTTGCCCTGGATCTTTATTCTGAAAATATTCAGTGTGCTGTATGAGTTTTCTGTGTGGCAGTGTGGAAGAAGAGAATCGGTTGCTCCGTATTTTTACTGGCATGTAATCTAAACAATAACAAGATGATATAATCCTAATATTTCTTTAAGACCACAGGATGTGAAATTAAATTAAAAGGCCAGGAAAATAAAGAACCCTGCAGTTTGATTACACTCAGCTGGATTATCTTTGTAATTATTTTCCTTGGAAGATACAAAAATGCATGCAGCTTTGTGAAAAAGATTAAGGAGGGAAACCAAAATTAAAGTAAGCAATCTAAAGAAAATATTGCAAAGATGATGGGTATTTTACTTAATTTTAAAAAAATGCACAGAGTTGCCTGTTAAAAATGAAAGGATGGAACAAAACACAGGTGAGGAGGAAGATGGATGAGGCTGTTCAGCTGGCTCAGCGGCTTCTAGCTCATATAATGTCCTTTCAGATATAGTTAAGAAACTGTCAGAAGCAGTTATTCAGGGAAGAAGGGCAGGCTGAAAGGAGCAGAATTACACACAGGTACTCGAGCCTCAATCCAGACCTGGAAGCAAATAATGCAAACAGTGCAGGAAGGGCTGTTGTCTGTGTTCCAGGATGAGAATAGTTATTCACAGCTAACTTTTTGGTGGTGCAGCCAAGGCTGAAAAATTTCTACATCCATCATTTCCAGCACCTAGGGATGCGTCTGCTATGCATGAGTAGTCCCATGGATTTCACAGGGGTGCTGCTTGCTGGTTGGAAATGCAGCTTGTTTGTGCTCAGGGATCAGCCAGTTCTCACTGCAGCAGAGCTGTTCCAGGCAGTTAAACCACATGGATAGAGCTAAAGGGAAACTACTGGAAGCCATTGGGAAAGGCCTACTACATCATGTCCCTGGTCTGCCATGTACTTTTTAAGGTATGAAACATTTTGGTATAAAAATGACTCCGTTTATGGGTCTGTCTCTCTAGATTTTTTTTTTTTAATGAGCCCAAGAAATCTTGATTTTTTTTTTTTCCCTGGTTAAATTTCCCTTACTCCCATCTCCTTTGCTCATGTAATCCCTTTTGTACAGTTTTCATTTTTCCAGGTACTTTCTGTTCCTCACCAGTTGCGGTGTTGCCAAGTTTAACAGGTTTTGTTCTTTTCTCCTTCCAGCCTGTCAGCTTGGATGGCCCAGCTCAGATTCTGTGCATTCAGTCCTCAGTTCGAGTTCCCTCCTGGCCGTGGGTTCCTTGTGCCGAGGGACAGATTGGCCATGCAGGGAGGCTGAACCTGCTCCTCACCCTTCCCCACCTCAAAACCAGCCAAAACAGCTGCTGTGGTGGGGACAGGCCCTGGGGAAGGGGCAGGACCACACTAGGTATTTCATCAGGGTATTTCTGAGCAGTTTCTCCCTCTGAGGTTGCTGGTGGAGCTCCCTGTTGTCCCCAGGATGCCAGAGAGGCGGTTAATAAGCTGGAGCAGCTATTTTTTGCCTTGGTTGAGTATTCTCTTGGGTCCCATTGAATGCATGATTTCACTGTGAGCCTGGCTTTTCCTGCTAGGCTGAGGTTATGTTGCAAGTTCTAGAAGTTACCGTATTTTTCATACAATTCCTCTTTTGCTTCACTACTCAAAGAGCCGATCTTTACCTTGTGTGGGTGTGGAGAACGACTTCTTGGATGCTGTTTGCTAGTTCCCAATGCTCCTGAACCCATCCCTTTTTCCTAGCATCATTCTCCCAGTGAATAAATTTGGATGATTTTATTTCCTCTCCCTGTTGGACTAGTCTAAACTTTTCTAGACCAAAATTCCCATATTTTGTTCTTCCCACTTCTCTGTCTAGTTTATTTTCCCTGTCTTCTGTTTCTGACACCACCTTTGAATTTGAGAAGTCTTTGATGTACTGTTTAAAACATATTTAATTAGTTTGGATTAAATGTCAGTTTCCTGGCCACATGTAAGGCTTTATGTATTTACACTCTCCTATTATCCTTGGTTGCTCTTTGGTCAGTGTTTAGTCTGTGTGACAAGGCTCCTGTCTAAAATTACTGAAACTGCTCTTTTTTTCCTCTCCTTGCATGTGTTATGGGAGGCCTTCATGGCTCTATAGGAAGTATTTATTTACAGTGAAAGCTTTAGACTCTGCCTGCGTCAGAGTGCTCCCTCAATTTTATCTTGTGTGTCTCAGGAAAGGGCCTACCTGCCAGGAGGATGGAGAAATTCTGTAACATTACAGCGGTGTTCACTTGGCTGCATCTGCAGAAGGCACTGATGGAGGATGTCATCTTGTGGGGGAAAAAAATAAAGGTTAAAAAAGGAGAGAAATGCAGCTGGAAGAAGAGGAGATTCAGAAACAAAGGGAAGATATCAATGATACCAAGTGAAAACAGCACCAGTGAGTCCTCCGTGACACTTCCGTCAAAATATTCCTGCAGGCAGTGCAAGGGAACTGACACCTTTAACAAGCAGATGAGTTGGAAAGAATGGATGCCAGGCTAAATCATCATTTAGCCAAGGTTGCCAGAATATCTGTGGAAGATGCATATATGTAGATATAGATTCATTCATACTGGTGGTGTTTAATGCTTGTCCTTAGCTTTCTGCTGATTTCATCTTCCTCTTCCCTCTTAGGTTAGATTTTGTTTCTTCCTGGGGATGAAGGTTATATTGGTGATCTTTTTCAGCCAGTGTTCTCTCTTCCATCTCCTTCAGTTCTGGTTTTTACAGATTTGGTTTCTTTATTTTCCCAGGGCTCTGGGTCTCTGTGAAGGAGGAGAGGTTCCAGTGACAAGCACTCTGGAAATCAATAGGGTTGCCTTTTGTAGCGGTGATCTTGCTACTTGCACGGCAAACCTCTCTCCAGCAGAAATCAGTGGAACAACCTACTTTTCTTCTTTTGTTGCACAAAAATGCAACTGCTCACCCTGCAAGTTTTGCAGAGGAAATTTTACTTGGCTATCAGTTATGGAAAACTAAGGGACTCTGGACACTCATCCTTAATCCTTCTATGAGAGGAAGGATAGTTGCCTAGTGCAGCATTTGGAAGCTGTGAAAAAGCTTACAAATACAGGAGTTTGGACTAATCTATGAATAAACCCTTTCTATCTCCCTCCTTAGCAATTCCACATCTACATTCCGTCTTTGAATCATGGTTTTGTGTTTTCTGAGGATGCCAAATTATAAATCATACGTTGACTGGGAATTCCTCATGAAGCACACATCTGGGAAAGTTTGTGCTTTGTTTATTTCAGCAGCAGCAGAGTTTCAGGAAGAACTATCCAGATGATTTACATATGATGCAAGGTTCTCTCAGGGTTACCATACACCTGTCCTGGAAGCCTTGTGTGTTTAGTGCACATCTCCTTTCACTTTTTGCTGGATGAGAGACAGGAATGGTTCAGGAATGAAAAGAAAACCACAAAACTTTAGCTCTGTGGTTTGGAGAGCTGATGATAGAACAGAAAACCATTTGAAGTAAATCTCCTTCTTGTCACGTGTCATTGATGGACACTGAAGAGCAGCAGGTGCCTGTGGGAAGGCATGGATAGCACAATCCTTCCTCAGGCTGATCTTTAGTCCCACTTCAAGGGACTTCCTGAGCAGAAGGTGGCTTTACCCTGTGGAACTTAATAGTGCGATCCATCCTTTGTGAATTTATTTAATCCATTTTTTGGATCACATTTCTGCTTTTGGCCTGAGCAGCTTTCTGTGGCAATGGGTTTCATCATGAAACAAAAGCTTGCAAGCTTCCCCACATGTGTCCTTCATGAAGGACTTGGTCAATATATGACTTATGTTTTGGCAGCCTCAGAAAGCAGTCATTGTGAAGATGTGGAAGTGTCTTGGAGGGAGAAGAAAGGGAATTACCACAAGTCAATCAAATATTTCTGCGTTTTTGCTGTGTTGGTTTGGTTTTTTTTTTTTTAACATGTTGATTTCATTTCTTTTGCAATTCCTATTAGATTTTATAACCTTTTGTCAGGTCCTCTAATAAATACTGTATCTCCAGACAGAAACGTCCAAGTCTGTCATCTCTGTCCCTTTGCATCTTCTAATTCTGTGTCCTTTTTGAACTGGGTTACCAAAACTACCTGGCACTGGTGTGCACTGTGGGCAGTGGCACAGTAATGCTGACCACATCGTACTTTCTTCTTGTCACCATTTTAACTTGATGTTTGTTTGCGTTTTTTCCCCACTGCCACAAGTATTCATTACTAGGCCTATTGCTGGTGACCTCAGACATTTGTCTCCCCAGCTGCAGTGTTTAATTTGGAGCCCATTGTTTGGTGGATATAGCAAGAGTTGTCTTCCTTCATGTGCAATACTGGGCTGCCTGACACAGAATATAGCTTTTTTTTTTTTTTTTTCCCTCTTAATTTTTAAGTGAGTTATTACTGCAAAATACTCCTGCAACTCTTTGCAGACTGTTTTTGTTACGACTGTCCTGAAGAAATTCATCTTGGCAGCAGATGCCAGCTTGTTATTTATCTCTTTTCCAGACCATTTATAAATACACTGAATAGCCCGAGTCCTGTTGCAGATCTCTGTGGCGCCCTGTGAGCAGCCCTGCTCCACTGTCAAATTCTTATCCCAGATTTTCCATCTTGTCAACTGCTACTGACTCACAGCAGGGCCCCGTCTCCAGAAACAGTTCAGTTTCTTAAGAATAGTTAGGGAAGGTCACTGCCAAGAAAATCACTGTTCGAAAGTGTCAAAATCCACCTGCCCAGGCAGCTGTGAGTACAGCCAACTTCTTCCAGAGGTGGGGAGGAAAAGGGAACGAGAAATGTAGGAATTTGCCAGCTGATGGCAGTGTTAGAAGGAGCCATTCCTGAGACAACTGAAGATTGGCAAAGAAATCAGGGTTGCACCAAGGGCTGAGGGACAAGGTCCCAGGTGAACACTCTTAAAATGGGCACTGTAAAATGTATCCATCAAATCTCTGAGGCTGTTGTAAGGTCAGTGATCACTCCTAATGCCCCAGAGGAGTGTCATACCTGCCATGGGCCACTGGCTGCAACACACTGAAAAAGAAACCCAACCCAAATCTCGCCCCTGTCCCCAAACCCTGCCAATCCTGGGAACAAAACAAAACAAAAAAAAA
>VZTI01001730.1:523213-562980 GCA_013397865.1 Struthidea cinerea
AGGAAAGGTGCTTCCAGGTAATTGTTCTTCAGGACCTGTGCACTAAATACTTGCCTCTGTCCATGCATGCATGCACAGGATCAACCTCTTTCATCAGAAAGCCTAATCCAAAATCTCTAGCAGGTCTCGGGACATTTGTTATTCTGGCTCATGCAGACCTCCAGCTGCAGAATGTTTATTTGGCTGTGAAAAGTCTATGAAGTAACAATCTTTGATGGATTCAGCATATTGTTTTCTCTTCCTTTTTTGGGATGCTGTTTGCCTCCAGCTCTCTTGGGGAACACATCTCTCTTTTCTGTGTATCATAAATACCAGAGGCCATGAAGGGCTGTGGATGTGGCACAGGTAGGAGCCTGCACTGCACAGAGCTTGCCTAAAAGCAGTGCTGTAATCTGACTGCACAACAAGTTAATGTTTAACCTTGGCAGCATTTCAGGTTGCTAATAATTTATCCTTGCTTATTAGCAGCTTATGGCTTGAATAGTACCACGACACTGGGATTGTTCATGGAGGCAAGTGAAGGAAGTAAACTCTGGCTCCGTGAGCATAGTTGGGAAAGCAGATAGGGAAATGTATTATTTATTGAGTGACCTCTCCAAGACCTTCATGTGGTGGTTGATATAAACAAACTGGTAATTGCAAAGAGTGAAGTAAGTAGAAGGCAGCTTCTTAAAACTTACGGGTGTGCTGTGTAAATGACGCTTCCAAGATGGCACTCAAGTCTATATGTTACAAATCTTTTTCAAAGGGATTGTTGGAGTATATTTTTAAGCAAACATCTACGAGCTGTGTGAAGGCATGAGGCTTGTTTAGAAGCCCAGAAATATTTTACAAGGTGAGGACAGAGCATGCTTTTTTCAGAGTCCCTGGCCTAAATTTTAAAAAATACTTAATGATTTTTAAAGGAAATATATTTCAGCTTTTAGATACAATGAGCTGAGAAGAAATTAAAACAGGGAATTAAATACTGGATATTAAACTCTGTTAAAGTGTGCATTCTGTGCAGGGAAGAGGTAAATGCTAGAAGTCTGGCATGTTTCTAGGGCCAGATACCAAGGAGGGCAGACAGCAAAGCTTTGATCTCTGCCCTTTGTTCACCTCTGTGCTCTGGTTAGTGCTCAGATCTTGGGACGCAGCATCACATCTTGAAAGGGGGAATGTAGAAACGCTGCCTGTGTGAATCTGCCAGTGCAGGTGCCAGCTGAAGATGCCATTGGATAAACACTGAACCAGGTAATAAGTTTCAGACGCGAATAGTCCCATAAGGTGAACAATTTGTTGACAGAGGCAATTTGAGCAGTTGCTCATCAGTGAAAGTAAATGCTTCACATTCCTGGCTCTTGCCTTCTTGTGTAAAAAAAAAAAAAAAAATCCCATTTTACAAAAGGAGTAAGAGGGCTTGATGCCTAATTCCGGCAGGTAATTGTGGGAAGACTGTTTTTTAAGGAGGTTTTGCTTGTTTCATTAAAAAGGTGATGAGATTTGCAGATGCTTCGCTAACATAGACATGCACTATTACTGTTACCTTTTCATCTGGACTGATTGCAAATCACCGTGACTGTGTTTAAAAAAACACAAACAAATGATGGATTAACTCCTCTAATGTCTCATTGCAGATGAAGTTTCATTTGATCTTAGTAGATGATGTTCAGCTGGAGGATAAACCTAAGTTTTAGGATTGCAAAGTTTTGCACAGGAGTGAATTTTGCTTTTTAGAAATCTTACTGTTTTCCTCTAGGGAGGGGGAAGAGGGAGAGAAATAGCTTGACAGGAATCAGTTGTTTTGATTTAAGAGAATGTGAGGAAATGGGATCTTCCAATAAATATAGATTTTATTAAAGTTGAATACTGTGACAAATAGTTTAGACTTAGAACGGCCGATTCGGTATGTAAGCAGAGCAACTCCACTGAGATTTGAGTGCATTGCTAAGATTAATGAAATATACTTTGTAAAGAAGGGCAGTGATTCACTGAGTAAAAATAGGCAGCATCTTAAAGACCTTGTAAACACAGCTATTAATTTTACTACTAGAATCTTACACTCTTTGTCTTAGTCTGAGAATAATGCCACTGCATTCCCTGACACTATTCAGTGGGTACAAATTCAGCTCTTAAATAGATTTTTAAATAGATTTTGAAAGTGGCCACAGTTGCATTTTTGTTTGCATGCTTTGTCCATACTTTGGAACAGCTTCATGATGCTTCTACTGTATAAAATACTAATCTCTTCCCTCTTAAGCCATCACCCACACCACAAGTCCTGCTTGATACACTTGCTGCAGACATTAATAACAATACAAAAGGAGCCACAACTGACATGCCCCCACTTTTTTACCTACTTACTTCAGGATTTAGCAGTCTAGAAAGTACTTCTTGGTGTGAGACGCTAAGTCCCCCCCATTTTTGATTGTGCTTAATGCTTAGTTTGATGCTATAGTTTGCGTTTGATTTGAGGGAAAAGGAATCTCTTCCCCCTTTTCTTCCATAACCTCAGGTCTTGTAATTTTTATTCATTCTTTTCAGTATGAGAGAGAAGCTTTCTTTAGCTTGACACAGCTTTGTGTTGATCTTTCCAACAGCTCCTGTCTTATGCCACTGTCTTGATCTTCTACATGAAGTGTATATTTGTTTTCTTTCAAAAGAAGGAAGCCTCAAAATTTGGGCAGGATTGAAAGGCACAATTCAAGCTCAATGGTATTAATTTTTTATTTAATGGTACACGGTAAAGACACTGTCATTTTCCATTGACCCCACTGGCCGTAAGTGTCCTTTTCTTTTTTCTTCTAGGCTAAAAAGCACAAGAAAGCATATTTGGGTGCCAGTTCCTTTAACTTTTGAGAAGTAAGCCAAAGGCTCAGCTTACTGCTTATGCAGGAATATTAGTAATCCCTTTATGTCAATGGGGTGAGCACAGACATCACAAATGCAATTTACTGAACTCTGTGAATTCTGTAGGGTTTTTTAAAATTTTCTCCTCAGCTTTGCAATTTACTGTTTTTACGATTCTTGCAGGGTCCTGAACCTCTGTTTTTAGACTAAAAGCAACAATCCAGTATTCATCTCCATGCAGTAACCTGCCTATAGGAAGAATCAGTCCAGATGACCAGACTGGTATCTGGATATTTAAAACATAATCAGATGCTTAGGCTTTCATGTCGATTTGTAACAGCTGGCACAGACCTCAGGGTAATTTGTGCTCTGACTCTACCTTGTTTTCAGCAGTGAGGGAGTGTTATTTGACAAGCAGCTCCTTCTCTGGCCAGGGTAACCCACATACCAGCCACTACAATGTAGTGAGAAGTGATGGGACGTGGCCTGCGATGGTGAACAGGCTGTCATTTATAAATGTTCCTGTCTGTGGCTGTCTACGTCTGCCTGTGGTCTTGCTGTACACGTTTTTCATGAAGACATAATAGTACTTTTTGAATAAAGCCGCCTTAGAGGATGCTGTAGCTGGCCTTTTGAGTGGTGGGAGTTACTTTCCCTCTGCTGCATCCCAGCTGTGCAGTGCCATGGGGCTCACAGCCCCTCCCTGCCAGCCTGGGATGGGGCACAGTGAGAGGGCTCAGGGTATGGCCCCTTCATCCAGCCCCTGGGAGCAAGAAACTTCCAGGCCTAGGAGATATATCAGGGACTCACAGCTGTTTAAGAGGGGTCTGGGACCAGTTAGAAAGTGAGCAATTTTTCTAACTTTGAGTAAATCCTGCACCTGGAAAGAGGAAAGGACTCAGGAGACTGAAACTGGAGTGGAGCAGGCCACCAAGCATCATTCACAGTTGTGTATCCCAGCACTGGCATAGAAGACTTTTTTTTGTGCCTTTTAAGTTGTGATAGATGAGGCTGGAGAACAGGAGAATGGTCTCTACCACCAGTTAACTTTGTGCATCTGAGTCAACTGTTCCATCTTTTGTGGTCAAAATCTCTTCTGCAACCAACCTGTGTTCTGTAAAGCAGCTGAACTTAAGGATCTAATAAAGTAATATTAATGCAGGTGTCTCTGTTACATGGAAAACAGAGTATGCAATGACGTTCCCTTCTGCTGTGGAGCAGCATGTGGTTTTTATTTTCTGTGTATAAATCAGCATATTTTATTTGTTTTGCAGTAATTTGTAATACATGGACCAGTGTATTCTACAGGAACTTACACTAAATTGTTCAGGAATGATCCCCTGTTTAATTGTTAGGACTAATTTTGCAGCCTGGTTGCTCAATTAGCTGTGCCATGTAAGCAAATTTTTAAAAATGCATGTCATCATTAATTATCTTATAGAGGAGTCATGATTAATGCCACACTGACGTCCAGGCAGATCACGGAACATTCTTACAGCTGACACCCAGGGAACTTTCCCTTTGAAGTCATTGTAGACTTTGGCTGATTGAAAACCTCAGGACTATGTCCATGTTGGTCTTTCTTCTCAAAGTTAGTTAAGCCAGGTGAATTCTTTCTTCTTCCTCATAACATTTTTTGGGGATGACTGCATATCATGTTCTTTCTGAGACACTGAAACCAGGCGTAACTCATATTTTCTTAATTATCCGTATTTGACCACCAAAATTTGTAATTTTTCTTTATAGGAATGGCTTAATGAAATTCTTGGAAGTTTTCTGAAAGCTTTAGAAAATCCTGGTTTGCTTTCTCAGTTTTGGGCAGCTCTGTGCTGACACGTGAAAGGGAGTATGTACATACCTTATAAGCTTACAGTAAGCTCACATATATTGAATTCAGCAACAGTTAAAAGCTTATAGGTATGGAAAGCCTTATGTAGGCACTTAACCTTTCCTCACAAAGTTGGCTGCTGGAGGCTATGTCGACAGCTCAGTATTTTCACAGAAGTGGCCATTAGTGTTTCCTGTCCTCCTCATGAACTTTAAAAATATTCAGTGTTTACCTCTGATGATAGTAGCAGTGCAGATGCGGAATCCTTCAGTGCTGCTCAGTACTGGCAAGCACAAGGAAAGATGATGCAGCTTCTTCTCTGAGCAGCATAAAGCTTAACTAATCCATGGGCCCAGGTGGGCAGAGTGCAGGGTGAGGAGCAGCCCCTTGCCTGTGGTCCCACAGAGCCTCTGGGCAAGAGAAAGCAGCAGAAGGACTGCTGATCCTCCTGGAGACGGCTGATCACGGCACTCACAAAGCTCAGCTCCCCACTGTAGCAGCCATTTGCAGCCCATGAGGTTGATTCACCTCTTGGCTATAACCAGTGGAGAAAGTTGTCCTCTCACGCAGCTTCAAATTCTTGCAACGAAGAATTTGAAATTGCAAATAGTTCTGCAGCTGGGAAAGCGTTTTGCCATAGCTGCCGTGAGGAAGAAAAGTGTGTCGGTTGTAGGGCTGCTGGTTTCCTCCAAACAATTTACCCAAGCAGATTAAGATCTGAGATTTTCCAAAGTACAAGTGCAATAAAATGCAGTGGAAAACAAGAGCTCCTGCTGTACTGTGGCTACCTATTGAACTCACAAGGGAATTGAGACAGAACGTGCTGCCCACCCCATCTGACAGCAGTGGGATTCGTATCTTGGTTTGCATCAACACAGTCATTTACAATAAAAACAGAAGAACTGCTCTGAAAAGCACTGAAGAAATAACTGTTATGTGGGAACCCACAGCTTCTCGGGGGAATGAGGAGAAAGAAGGAAGATAAAATCCTGGGGCCTTTGTTCCCAAACGATAAAACTCAAGACTCCACGTGTTCCCTGTCGGGAAGGTTCAGCAGTGTCAGGTGGATTGTGCCAGTGCTCAGAGCAGTGAGTGGGGCTCCCTCTGGCTAAATCATCTGCAGCTTGGTGCCACTTGTGTCTCACTGCTTCCCTGAGGCTGTGTCAAATGCCAGCATGTATCAAAAAATGGTGGTGATAGCAAGTTTTATTTGCAGCCTGCTCTTTTCAACGGAGTGAAGGTTTCAGGCAGTTCAGCGGAGTTAGGGCTTGGCTAAGCTTTCCATGCACACAGGTGCCTCCCTGTGATCTGCAGAGGCTGTGAGTGAATAGCTCCCAGCAATAATTGCTGCCAGTGAAATATGGAGCTCATAAATGTCTGCAGTTAGCAGCAAACTGAATAACATATCTTAAATAGTAAGAATAGTGTTTGAACTCCCCTAAGTGTAACAACATGTAGCTGTAGACTTTGTTAATGAATAATTACAGTGTAAAATTAAGCATATGGAAAATATTTTCATTTCTGTTTTCTGATTTATAATGTAGTTTAAACACTTAGGGACAATGTTCTTTCCTGCAAAGGAAAATGACTGGTGTATGGACAGGTTATTAAAGATATTTGATTTTCGCCTCGGAATATGACTTTATTCCCCAAACCCTTGTGTGTGGGGAAATGTATACATGTGAATAGTTCACTTGCTTCAAAGTAGAACACATCTGGCTTCAGAGTCCACCTCTGAAAGGTGACTTAGAAGCAAAACCTGTAAGAATTTCAAAAATTCTTCTTAAATCTTTGTATCACTAGGCAATCATCCCCAAGTCAGTCTGCTTTAAGGTCTAGTCTGGGGCCTGTTTCCAAAGTATATGAACACCAGTAGATTTTGCCAGTTGGCAGCCTGGGGCCTGAAATATCTGTTATTACTTAGTGCAAGTACACCATGCTACAGACTGTGATTTAGAAGGCTGGCGTTTGCAAATCATTTATGAAAACTTTCTTTTGTTTCATCTTGTAAAACTTTGTAATTCAGCTGCTGCCCAGGGTGTTGTTAAGCTTGAGGGTATTAAGTGTTGCAAAGTTTCTGTTTTAACATCACAGTTTTAATGCATTTTAGGAGTTTTGAACTCCAAAAGCATTCTCAGAACACGGAACATTTCTCATTACCAAAACTGATGCTGAAATAAACTATTTTTTTTCAAAAAGTGAGTAACCCAGCTCAGTCTGTGATGTCCTATAAAACCTTTCAACTTGGGGGATGGAGTCTATGTGTAAGTAACAGGCTCCCAGGCTTAGGACAAGATGTTTTGATGCTGCTGATGCTGCAGAGGCAATTCTTTCTTAAATACTTCAACATCAGCGTAACTGGAATTTCGGCATCACTGCCTTACATTGCTCCATGTCAAGTCAGGGTATTATTTTATTTGGTTTAGGAAATGTGTTTGTGCAGCCCCTGTTTATGCATGGTACCGTAGACCAGGTTCCTCAGCCTAAGACAAATACCAGTGGAATCTGATGGAAAATGCACAGCCTTAATAGATGTGCTGGTATGCCCTGTTGAATTTTGTTGTTGTATTTATTTTGCTGGGAAAGAGAAAACAAGTAATTAGCCAAGAAAGCTCACAGCTGCATAGCACACTCCCCTCTCTCCTATATACACACAGTCTATTGGTGTACACAAAACTGGCACTAATGAAACATAAATAGATCCTTTTCCTGTATGGAAAAGACTTTTAGCATTGAAAGGGAATGAAAGCAATGGGATTCTTTGGAAATCCTAGTTATTTGGGTTCCCCCTTTGGGTGTTAGGCTCGAAAGCTCTCTGTGGTTCCATACATGGTATGAAGTCTTCCTGGGTTCCTTGGGTTTTTTTTTTTGCTTTACATGTTTGCTTAGACGTGCTGGGAGATGGGATCCTTTTTCTGGATTTCTGTAGCCACATTATTTGCTGCTTCCAGCAACGACCCCTTCTTCCAGAATCAAAGCTCCTCTTCCTCCCAACAGCCATGGAGCCTCCAGCTGTGTTTAATGACATTCACCCCTAAAACAATAGCCAGGTCCCAGCTTCTTTTGCTGTTATCTGCCCCCATTTTAACTTCTTGCCTCAGTTCCTAAAAGCAGTGTTGTGCAAGAGGCTTGGCAGCTCTGGGCAGTGCTGTTCACACCGTGCTGTTGCCCCTGCACCTCGCTCTATCTTCAGCTAAAATAGCCCCACTCGCAGAGCTGGCTGTACACCAGGTCTCAGCCAGTGGCTGTCACGTCTGGTCTGTCCTCTCCTGCTTCTCTGAGCAAAATGCCATCACGTCCTCTGTCCTTTCTTCACCTACAGCTCCTCTCAAGATTATTGTTTTGAGAAGCTCAGCAGCAACGTGGTGACATCATGGCATTTATTTCTAGGCCTCCCTTACATTTCTGGTCAGAGATGCCTCATGTTCCAGGAATGGTAGAGTCTGCACCGTGGTACTCTGTGCTCTTCAGGACTTTGAATAAAATTCGAAGAGACCTTCTGCATTTTATTTTAAAAGGGGAAAAGGTGATCTGGCTTCAGATAAGACAGGTTGAATTCACTTACACAGACTTCATGAAACATGGCAGGATCCTACCCTTCAAAACCCTCCCAGTAGGAACAAGCTAATGAATTCCCCATTACTGTTCTCAAAGAGCAGCTCAGAGGTAGATAGTTTTCTCCTTTAGTGAAACACATTTCCTTTTGAAATCTGTGCTTTTTTAACAATTACTTTTCTGTTCAGGCAGTCCCTTGACATCAATGGAAAACCTCCTCTGAACACCTTAAACCTTCTCTTTGAGTGCCTCTGAGAAGTTCATGCAATTGGTTAGGGAAGTGCTAGCCCTAGCTCAGCCCCATCTTTCCTGTTATCTAGCAGAAACCCCTCATTCAGACTTTCTGCACGTTGCATGGAATTTCCTCTTCTGTCTGCCTGAATTTTTGGAGAGCCTTAAACACTGGCAGTGCCTCTGCAAAATTTTTCTGGGGAGCTTGGTAGAAGCTGAGCTGGAATGGTGACTTATAATGAAAGTAAAGACCATAACATCACATAATTCCCCAGGAGACTCAGGTTCTGCTCTCACTTTGCCAGCCTTGTGGCTCTGTGTGCAAACCTGGGGCTGCTGGACCCTCAGCTCCACAGAGCTGCTCTCAGTCACTTTCTAAGGGCTCTTGAGGCTCAAAACCCCGCACCTTTGTCTCAGAAAACCTTCCTTTTGCCGTATGTGCACTAGTAAACTGCAGCAGGAAGGTGGAGGGTAGCTTATAGACAAAGATAAATTTTTGAGGGATTTCTTCTTCCTATAGGCAGAGGTGGCATATACAGGAATAATTTAACTCCCCCCCACACTGTTTGTGTTGCACGGTGACAGATTTGAAAGGTACCAGTGACTAAGTTAGATAAACTTTGAAATGCCTAATTGTTCTGTTTTTCAAACGCACCCTCGCAGTAATGTTCAGTGCTTTAATAACAGTTTCCTTAGAAAGTTCAAAATGTTTTACATGTCACGATGCCAGAAAAATCGGCTTGTAGGGAAACAAAACAAGTATGTAATTCTTAATGGGAAAGGTCACTTTTCTATCCCTTCCTCCTACCTGCTGAAAAGAGTTATTTAACTCTGTGTGTGTTTGGCCATCTGAAGTGGTGCCCCCTCGAGCTTTTCTGCCTGCGCCTCCCTTTTGGTGCGGAGAGTTTCAGTCTCTTATCAGGGCCCTTGGCTCCTTTGTGTGTGTGGAAACAGCTGTTGCCACATCTTTATCGTGAGTCCATGAGCAGCCCAGCAGCAGCCAGGGGAGCCTCGCCGGCCACGGCAGATTGTGGCACCGCAGGGGCAATCGTGGGTGCATTGATCCCCACACGGCTCGGGGAGCCTTATCTGGCCAGGACCTGGGCCAGGCTGCATGGAGCTCTCGCTTTGTTTTCCCTCCTCGCAAGGCTCCTGTCCCCACCAAAGCTGTGGCCCTCAAGTGCAGCGGGCAGTCACGTAAGAAAAAACATCAGGGAAATGCTGGAGCAGGGATAAGAAGAGGACGTAGGCTGGTGATGAGATCTGAATTGTGCGTGCTTGGCAAGCTGATAAGGTGGCTGAGCCTAATCAGAGACTGGCCAGGCACTGTTTGGGGGGACAATCGGTGTCCCCGGCACACAATGGGAGGGGAACTACGTCCTCGCACACACACAGAGGGAGGAAGCCTCCACTTGACAAAGTGGATGTTTGAACCGGAGTTATTTTCTCCAGTTTCGCCACTGCGCATTGGCAAAGAGGCTGCTCTTGCAAAGCAGCCAGAGGAAGTGAAGTTACAGAAAAGGACCAAAATGGGTAATCGCTGAATAGCTGCGTTTCCATCCTGTCTTTGTATGACACATGTTGTTCTTACACACAGACGCAGGAACATGCAGTCAGCTGAGTGACAGTTGCAGAGAATTAGTCCCTTGCTAATGGCTGAAACCACTCAGAATTTGTGCAGGAGATGCCAGCAGTTTCTTCCTGGCTGTGATTCCTCTCCCTTTGCTGCAGCCTTTCTTGGGACTCTCAGCCGGCCTTGCTGTGGTAAACTCTGGTTCTTACCTTTCTACCTCAAGGTCCACAAGCTCTTCTGCCAGTGCCATCACCCCACGTGTGCCTCATGGTACAGTCTGACATGTACGTAACCACTTGCCTTGTCTTGTGCCATTTATGACACTCAATGCCCATACAAAGCCCCTCTTTCCTTATTTCCCCACAGGAGTCCCTTCAGGGTATATTATCTTTTATCTTCTGCCACTTGATAGATTCACAATTTCAAAAAAAAAAAAGTCATGTCTTGCAGGATGCTGCAAAAGGTCAGAAAGCTTTAGGACCTCTTGTAACTGTTTTATGGTAAATACTGCTCAGCAATCCTCTGAGCACACCTGCACTACATCTGGCTCTCCAGCAAAGGCTAAACTTGTTTGCCTGAGTTCTTTTACTTTTTAATTGCATACATAATTTGGACTGTTTGTATATTATATTAGGCACTTAAGAATTGTAGGCAATTTTGCCTAAACCAGAGTCACATCTTGGACAGTACTACTGGTCTCTGTAATCTGGATTTTTTTCTGTGACAGTAACTAGAGCCAGATGACTGAGGAAGGCGTAATGCTTTGACTGTCCCATAATAAAATATTTGGGAAAGGCTTTTTTTATTGCTAGCCAGAGATCACTGAACAGCTGAAATCTGGTGCTTAGCACTAATTTTTGATGTGTTTGACCCAAACACCCACACATGCTTCCATAGGCTTCCTAATAATTTGCTGGAGATACAGCCCAGTCCTGCATTACCCCTCTGAGAAGCTGAACAGTCACACCAAGTGATCTTCTGCAGGCACCTGGACGAAGTAGCTAGAGAAGCAGCTAATCCTATTCTTAGCTTGGCATGCTGGTTATCTGTAAGAGGACAGCCTGCCAGAAATGTCTGGTGACATATTTGTCCAAGGGAGGGAGGCCTGTGCCAAGATGCTGTGGGTGCTGCTGAATGGAGTTGAGTTTAGGAGGAGAAAAATCTGTGAAATGTGAACTCAAAAACACAGCTGTTGTTAAAGAAAATGAGAAGCTGTTCCCACCCACACAGATATATTCAAGATACAGATATTTTTAAAAAATTATTTTTTAAGTATCAGGAAATTAAACAGTAAATGCTGCGGTGTCAGCCAAAGTTAACTCTACCTAATACTTTTGGCTTGGCCACCAGAGGTGGTAGCAATCTGTACGCGCAGTTAAATGCTGTTTTTATTCCATTTCATTTTAAACTTAAAGCCCTTTGTGCAGGTTAAACATTGTGGGACTTGTGCTTGACTGTCACCCAGCAGTTTGGGCTGTGTGTGCGTAACCCGGCGGTGAGTACGTGGTACAGTCCTCCCTCTGTGCCTGCTCCGGAGCAGTTGTGAATTTGTTAGCAGCTCCAGCAGCAGAGCCTGGCTGCACGGCTTGCCCAGAAGCAGCCTGGGTTTGGGGGTCTCCCTGCAGTGCCTGTGCTGGCTCAGGGTGGCAGCTGCTCACGGATGCCCATCAGATCGTTGTAAGCCCCTAAGGATAAAAAACAAACCAGCAATTTGAGAGCAGTCGCAGTACCTGGCAAACACAACTGCTCTCTGTTGTCTGAAATCAGGGCTGCTTCTCTGCAGGGCGTTCAGTCTGCCACAGGCTCTGCCAGGCATCCCGTGAGGTGCTTTGGAGCACGGTGTGCAGGCACCCACCCCACACTGCTGGGTCCTGGGCCAGAAGTCCCTGATGGGAAATCTTGTTTGCCCCATGTGTTTCCAAAGACCTCAAAGTCAGATGCTTAAATCAGGAAGCCTCTCCTGAGGTGCCTGAGCCCATTTCTGCCCACCTCTGTCTGGGTGTCAGAGTCTCCTCTGCTCCCCTGCTTCTCTGGGGAGAGAACTCTCCAGTGATAGCTCCACAACATGGCTGGGAATCCTTTTTCTGCTGTATTTTTTAGCAGTGAATGCCAGGCAGGATTTAGGCTAAGGCTGTAGTGGTCAGGATGACTGTGGTGGGCACTGGAGAGGATTTGGCTCTGGAAGTCTCTGAGCACTGTCTGGGCTGGGGCTGACCCTGGCAGGATCTGTTCCTGCAGGACCTAAGTCCCTCAGTGCTCGAGCTAGAAATCTTCAGGTGCTCCTGCTGCCAGCTGGTTGGGATTCTGGTGCCAAGGGTGAAACATCTATTTAGCTTGTGGTGCCCTCTGAGAGAACATCAATGTGGAGACAAGAGGGCCTGTGGCTTCTGCATTGTTTGCTCTGACCATAAGCAAAGGTGGAAGCTGATCCCTGTGGACAGGTTTCAGCTGTGCTCATCTGTGCCCTGAAGAATAAATTGCTTTGAATTCCTAAAGCCGTGAATTTCATGTGTGAATATAATATAAAAAGTCACTTCAGTTCAGATGAAAAAATATTGGACCCACGAGGCAAGGAATTGTTTTTTTATTATCTGCATCTTGGGTTACAAATCCGTTTTGATAAATGCAGACAATACCAAGTCCATTGTTGTTGGCACCCAAAAATAACAGATAAGTTGTCTTGGGCAGTTCTAGTGGATGATGTCCAAAGATGACAGGCTTTTGCTGCTGATAAGTTCAAAGTAAATGTAGTTTTTTAGGTATATAGGAGAATTGTTGTTACCTTTTGGTACTGAGTGTTTCTAGTCCAGTTACGTAAGAGCAAACAGTGACGAAGTTGGCTTGAAGCCTTCTTCAAGGTTTATTTGGATCACAAAGAGAGTTCCCTACTCTGTAAAGAGAGAAAACTGGGTTGATTTCACACTTGAAGCCATTCACTATGAATGCCTGTAGCAGCACCTGGCAGAGGTCCCACTATCACAGAATGAAGGCACCAAACTGTGTATCAAAAATACAAGAAGAGCAAAGCAGCCAGGCAGGACATCTCTGTCAAGGAAATTGATGTCCCATTCATTCAGCCCTACAGTATGTTTTCCTTAGACATCCTGTGCCTCCTTCAGGGTTTTAAAATGAACCATAACAACTTGTTCCTGCACACAAAGCCTGGTACTCATTTGTACTTGCCAGGTCAAGCTCTGTGCTTGCATGAGGGCAGAGACACTCCACTGAATCAGCTTATTGCAGGGGGAGCTTCCCAAGTTAAAGCAAAGTTTAAAAACTGCACTCCTGCTAATGCACAAAAATGAAATTTAATGCCAAGTGATTGGGCTGCACAAGTCACAGTTTGTGCTTATTGATGAGAAGTTTTCAGGCAAGAGGCAGTTTTGGGTTTACTTTGGTAAATGGTGAGGTCTCATCTAGGGCAGTAGTACTGGTGTGTAGGGAAGGGGCTGGGGAGAGGCTCGGTTCTGTTTCATTCCCAAACTCCATCAGTGTCCTGCTGAGCCTGTAGCAAAGCCTCTTGTCACCTTGGCCACTGTTTCTGTTGATAAATGGCAATGATCCCACTTTCTCACCAGGGTGAATGCATCATCAGGCATTTAAGAAGTGCTTTAAGATCTTCATAGGCTTGCTTTATTCTACAGAGGAATAAAATGCATTTACTTCTGCACGTGGTTGTTGCTGTGATACATTAGTCAGCTTTGTCTACCTCTCTTATGCTTTTTCTAGCAAACCATGCTCGTAGCTGTTTCTCCTGTTTATGTCCTTGCAGGAAACAGGGCCATTCAACATTTGAGTTATTCCCTTCACCCAGGAGTTTGTATGCAGTTTAATTCAAATTCAGTTCAATTGTGCATGATCTTTGCTCCCTTCCACTCAGTACTGGTAACGCAGTGGGAGATGAATGGAAGATGCCTTCATCTGCGTAGATTATGAATAGAAACTTCTGAAAGCAGGTGGCCGAAAGTGGCAGGGTCAGGAGCAGGTTTGAACACAAGGATAGCTCGAAGGTTCTTTGTGACACCTCAATGACAATAGTTAATAGGCATTTTTGCTCCAGCCTTTGAATTTGCATAGCCTGGGGTGCAGAGACTACTCCCCTGATCTGCTGTGTAAGTGCTGCAGTATTTGTGGCCAGTTCTGGTATCCACAGCATCATCCCTCATTCCAGTCCTGTGAACTTTTTCGGTGATTAGCTGGCAGAGGGAGCCCTGGCTGGCCTGAGAG
This sequence comes from Struthidea cinerea, assembly GCA_013397865.1. Classification (NCBI taxonomy): domain Eukaryota; kingdom Metazoa; phylum Chordata; class Aves; order Passeriformes; family Corcoracidae; genus Struthidea; species Struthidea cinerea. The sequence continues at coordinate 537,457 of VZTI01001730.1, forward strand.
CTTTCCCTTGCTGTTTACTATCATTATAATCAGATATTTGACCCACACAATAGCGGCATTAGTGGTGGGTCCAAACCAACGTCTTTGGATTCTAAATGCTCTAAACTTCGGGACATGGTCAGACCCAAATTTTGTGGCTTGGCACAAACTCTGAATGAAGTGAAACCAGACATGCCTAGGACTAAAACTCCTTTAGAGTCAGAAGCCTTACTTTCTTTTGGAAGAGTTTGATCTCTGTTGTTTGAAGTGTTTCTTAAGACTTTGCAGATGCAAGTCAGGTTTCTCTACAGTTTTTTTCCCCCCTAAATCCTTTCATATTTGTGGATTATTTTCATAGACTTCTAATATTATTTTCCCCTTGATTTTTGCCTATGTTTTCATCTCTGTAGTTGTAGTGAGAGGAAGAATTAACACAATTGTAGCCTTGATGTTCATAGGCTTCAAGCCTTTTTTTGATGCTGCGTAGATAGAGGTACACTTTTATATGCCATACTTGGAAAATGTACTGGTGATAGGGTTTTAATGTGAAATCGGTCTGACATCTGAAGCTAAACATCTTAATTGTTTATCTGATGCTTTCCCTGTGTCCATCTAATGCCTTCCCTTTGGAGACTTGTGTGCTATTGACTCTTTGATACACAAAGTCCACTGCGTGCCAAACTCTGAATGTTACAGGGAAATCCTTGGGTTATGTGCAATGCTTAGGAAAAGCTTTCAATGCTACCAGATCTCTAGAGAAGGACTTGAGGACCCTGGGCTGAACTTTTTTGTTTTGACACTGGTTTGTTACTTGACAGATGACAGTCTGATTTTCCTGACTATTTTCAGGAAGAGCATGAGCATTTTCAGCCCTCCTCTCAGCAACTCACTTCTGCCTTCCCGAAAAGTCAGATCACAGGCATTTCTCTTAACCTTTCTGTTTACTCCCTTCATAAACAAAGATTAAGGGGACCTCCCTGGGAAGTTGGTGTTTAAATCCTTTGAGGAGCTCAGCGACTGGATCTGCCCGATGGGGAGCTGGGCTGTGCTTGCACCCCTCAGGGATGTGCGAGGCTGGCACAACAAAGAAATGAATGGGGAGTTGATTCTCCTTTCTCCTGCTGGGTCTGCTCGTGGTTCCTCTTCCCTCTGCTGAGCAGAGAGTCTTGTGGATGCTCCGTGGCCGGCAGAGACCACGGGGCTGCAGCTGGTGGCCTGTGGGTTGGACCTGACCCACAGTGGGGCCTGGCTCTGTGCCTGTTCCTGGGAGAGGATGGGGAACAGGAGCTTGGGCACAGCAGCCCCACTGCTGCTTATTTGCAGCAGCTGAAGACCTGGCCTGGGTAACTGGAAGGCACACAAAACATTCGTGAGCCTGGAGGGGTTCCATAGCTCAATCTGGGGCTTAGGAGCCTCTCCACATTCTTCATTTCAGTGTTTGTGAGGTTCGTATTTGTATTAACTTCAGAGGGCTGTCAGGAGGAAGCCGGATCAGCTCAAAAAGAGCATGGTTAGTGCTTCTTGTAATGCTGAATCCAAGTGCTCCAACTTCTTGACATTATCAGCACTGAAATAAAAAAGAACAAAAGGAAAAATAAGCTGAACCCGGAGTTTGGTACATTGTGTTGATAATGTGAGCGTGGTAGACATCCATAGGCATACATTCTAGACATACACTTATATGTCATGCCTGAGGAGAAAATTATTGTAAAAGTGTGCTTCCTAATGCATCATCCAGACCCTGCAGCCTGAGCAAAACAGCGAAGGCTTACTCAACTAATCTTCTCCTAAAGATAATACCGTGATATTTCATGTCATTTTGGGATGTTTTTTTTCCTAGCAAGATCTGTATGCATTTATCATACATTAAAAGGCTAAGGTAAATTATTTTCCTCTAGAAAATGCCAGCTGCAGTAAATCCTCCCTCCTTGCCACTCCTGTAATGGAGGGCTTGGCATTTTAAAGCTGTTGACTCACCTTGCTTGCAGGAGTCCCCTTCCTGCCAGCTCACCTTCCCAGCCACCAGCTCCTCTGCTTCTCCACGCTCTCCGTCGATGGTCCTGGGGTGCTTTTCCAGGGACCTCTCCTGATCCTTCACATGAGGCTGTGTTCCCATCCCTGTGTACTCCAGCTGATCCCCACTGGCGTCCAAGGGGACATCTCATCACTTACAGCTATTCAGGGACCCAAATTAGCATCTGTCCCCTTAAGCTCCTCTCTCATTACCTGCAGCCCCTCGAAACCCTCCTTTCAGCTGCATGCTGCCTGTTTGAGGTGCAGGCTGTGCTGTACCCAGGGAGTGCGTGGTGTGTGTATGTACTTTGTGGTGTGTGCTGATTGAGCCCGGCACGCTGCTCTCTGATACTGCTTTATGACAGTAGAAATGTCTGCTTGTGTGTAATGTCACGTCCTCGTTGTCATGTTTATTCTGTGGCCAGCATTGCCAGTGGGATCCAGGCTGTACCTACAGAAGTGCTTTATGCATTTGTGCATTTTAAGAACCAAGGTTCATCGCTGCTTTTCCATGTCCCTGCATCTCTGCCCAGGTCTCAGTAGCCAGAGCTCCCTTACACGAAGCTGCCTGGCAATCCAGGCTCATATTCTTTCTTCATACTGGAAGCAAAATTCCCAACTCCTGTTTTTTGAGCCGCTTGCCTGGTTTCTGTTGCTGCGCTGGGTGAGGGTTTGGTAGCACTTCCTGAACTCGCCCTTCCAGCTGTGGCTGGTAGGGACACTTCAGTATTATTTAAAAAAAAAAAAAAAGGAGTGGGAGTTAAATACTCAAGTTCTGCAGCGAGGCTGCACTGACAGTTTTAAATGCTTATTTGTGCTTTCTTGTGCGCTAGCACTGGAAAATGAGAATGTGAGGGTGGAGGAGAGCACGGCGTCGTGCAGCGGCACCGCCTCTGTGCAGCAGCGGCTCGGGGGACGGGCACGGCGTGGCTCTGCTGTGGTTTAGCTGCTGGGTGTGAGTGGCTTGGCCACCACCAGCCCCACGTTATGTAAAGGTTGTCTGGGCCAGGGTTAATTCTACTGCCACCAGACTTCAGGGAAAGTAAATACGCGAAATGTTACATAACCCGAGGGGAGCAGTAGGATGAAAATTATGGTGCCCACAGATTGAGTGGGGAGGGTTGTGGGTGTGGGTAATGAGTAATTTAGAACATCTGCAGACTTTTTATTATTGCTTTTTTTTTTAGTGTTTTCCATTTCCCTGCTTTGTAGTAGTACCTTTCTCAAAAGACCTGGAGGCAATGTTGTATCCAGCAATAGGTGAATTTAAAGGCTTGGCTGCCTTTCGTTTAGGTTAGTGCTGAGATGCAGTGCCCAGAATCGGAATCCAAATGTTGCTTGAATAATCTCCGTTTGCCAAGTTCATGAAGAAACTTACCCTACCTCTTCCCAACACCTCTCTTCCTTGTGTCCCCCAAAACTGGGGTGTTTGTATAGGAAGAGATCTGCCATTTCCCACATCTGCATTAACTGCCTCGTGAGGTGTTATCTGTTCCTTTGTGGCAGAACCACGGTGCAGTCACTGGGGTGGACACCCCTTCTACAAACTGGTGTGTTCAGATCCCCAGTTTCACTCTCTGTTGATATTTCCCCCCTCCATCCCCACAAGCACAATAACATCAGTAGCACTTACAGTCTCCTTTCCATCCAGGAGTGGTTTTGGTTGTTTTAAGAAAGCTGTAAAAAGAATAATCCTCTGTTTGCAGATATAGATCTTCATGCTATTCTGGATATATTCCCCATGCTTGGGACAGGTCCAACTGGATCTCTTTAATGTTCAGCTTTCCCTTTTTTTTTTTTTTAAATCTGTATTAGATATTTGAGCATTTCATTCCTTTGTTGTTATATTTCAAGAGCGGAGATATTTCTTCTTCCACATGCTCAGTTTAATCAGAGGGCTGAAAATAGGTGTTTGGGGATTCCGATGTTATTTATTTTTCCCTATTAGGAAATGAGTCACGAGTAAATGACAACACTGTCTCCAATCAGAGGGAGTCAGAGCTAGTGGGTGCCAAGGACTTGTCTGCTAATGATGACTTTTAACTGCACAGTCTTACAGCCTTTCAGGTGTGGCTTTGGCCTTCTATTATTCTTCCTCCCAGCACACTGGAAAGGACATTTCACTCTTTGTCAGTGAGCACATGTCCTGAGAGGTCCTGAGTGCTTTTTCATCCCGGTAAATGGAGGGAGTGTCACAGACAGCATTGCTCAGCACTCCCTCAAGTACATCACAGAGGCATCTGTTGGCAGGAGCACTCGCGAAATTACCCATCAATATCTCTGCATTTCAGCTGTCACATACTCATTGCACTGATAGAAAGTCACGTGTGTGGGCCAGGCTGGGGTGGCTTTACTGGAAAGATGCCTAAAAAGTCATTTCTCTTCCCTGGGAGACAGGGAGGGCTCAGGATATTCTGCTTCATGCCAGTGCCACGTACAGCCAGATATTTAAGTCCTGTTCAGTTTAATACATGTCTTAAAATGTCCGTACCAAGTACTGCCTCAAGATGCTAAATATTAGAATTGAATGAAAAAAAATCAACTCCTGTTTTAGTTGTTGCTCAGGATCTTTGCCTCAGTGCTGTAGTCCTTTTTGTTATGGTATTGCTCTGATATGAAGTAATTTTCTCTCTTCAGTGCTAAAAATTAATTACTTTTAAGAGCAGAATGAACGGTATGTTAAAAAGCATTTACTTTCTACATTAAAAAGTACAACTGACTCTTAAGTCCAGGGGAAAATTATGTTGGCTTTAGGGGAAAAGAAGAGTAATTACAAATAACTGTGTGCAAAGCCAGATGAGATTGGCTGGATTTTGAGGAAAATGTATCTTAATCCCTTGATTTGACAGTCGCCTGGCAGTCAGAGCAGGAAAAAAAAGTCACTGAGGTTTTTTTCCATCTCTGTGAGGTGGGAAATGCACATCCTACTGCAGAGATGGAAAAGGAACAAATAACTCTACAGGGCAGCATGACAATCACACACATTTTCTTTTCTGGAGAAACAACCCATAGTTGGGGTATTCCTGGTTTCCAGTGACAGGAGTATCACAGGCTCTGCCCGAGTCTCCTCCAGATCTCTCGTGTGTGTTTATGTAAGTGCTGTGGCAGTAAATTATGGCGGTTTGGGGTTGTTGTTTTTTTTTTTTTGTGTAGTGTGTTCATCATAGCTGTCACTCCAAGACCCAAACGAAACTGGAACCTTGCCATCCTGCTGCTGTGGCAACACAGGAATAAACTGTTTATGGCCAAATAGTTTGAAGTCTGAGACAACAGAAAAAGAAGAGGTAGAGGAGAGGGATAGGATCCATATGTGCTTTGTGTGCATATGGACATGCTTTGTTTGCACAGAGGAGGAACAGAGGCATTGTAAATATCTTTTTCTTCCTAATTTTTTTTGGTTTTAATGTTCTCAGCATCCAATGGCTTGAAAACATGGCAGAGCAAGGTGTGACATTGTCCTCTCTTCAAATCCCAAAGCACTCCTTACCATTCTTGTTTTAGCCCAGAGTTTCTTACTCCCTACCCCCCAAACAGGGGATTGAATTGCATCCCCCCAGAACAGGCTGGAGGCACTTCCAGATCCTGGATTGCTCCCACAGAATTAACAAACCCACGTGTTTCTGGGGGCTGCAGAGCTAATTGCCACCTCCTAAAGCTTCACTTCCTCTTGTAAAGAGCGAGGCTGTGGTCAAGCTGTAAAAGAGCAGCTTGAACAAACGTGTTTGAAGTTTAGGATGTGCACAATAGTTGCATATAGAAACACACCTAAGGAAGACACAGGTTTCCAAAATCAGGGTGATTGACCTGGGATCCTTTCCTAGGTAGCTCAAGTCCACAGCAGCCTAACCCCATGAAAACAAATACCCCATGGTAGTTAAAGAAAGGCAGAGCTGGGGATGTTCAGAACTGCTTTTATGGGAAACAAAGAAATGGTATCTAGCACATATAAAAGCCACAATATATCGCAAATGCAGATGTAATGTGGAGCTGCAGGCCAATGAAGAAAAAGCAAAGGTGTAAAAGCATGTCAGCAAACATATAAAAATGACCTCAAGGGGATCCGAGTGCAAGGAAGAAGAAAAAATCAACATGAGCAGTATATTCCTGCTGGGAGAGGGATGTGGGTGATGGGAATTCACTGAAACACCTCCAAATGTCAGAATGAAATCTGTGACCTTGGGACCCAGAGACAGGGAAAGGGAGAGGATAGCACCAGGAAAGAGAGTAGAAACTGAATGTGTATATAACAGTTCACACTATGCTGAGCAGGAATATTAATTCATTCTTTTTCTGTGAGTAAAATAAAATTGGAAAAACAAATCTTGACTAATACCGATTAGGGTCTTAAGATTTCAGTTATTCTAGTAATAAATACTTGGTCTTTTGTATGCATATGAATATACACATACATTTATATCTATGGTGTGCTTCCTCTTTACTGATAAAACAAGATTTTAAATGTAACGAAATAATTAATCATGTGCATCACCTTTCAAAAGAAGGCTTAGGCTGTTGGATTACAGTTTAGAGATGATAAAGGTCCACAGTTTAGTGTCACACGCATCCCACCTAAATTATTCACACGCCCTTCAGGCTGGCCTCGGCTGCCCTCAGGACCCTTGGACGTGAATGCACATGTTGGGTCTCAGGCTGGGATAATTACGTGTGTGACGGCTGCTCGGGTGCAGGGGGGGGTGTGTGAAAACAAAAGAGCCTTGAGTGGCTTCCAGGGAGGCCCTGGGACCACGCGAGGGAAGTCTCTGTGCTAGGGTAAACCAACTCTCCTGAGGGTCCTTTTCCCCAAGTGAGATCTGGATGATGTGTTAGTTTCCCTGCTTAGAGTGATCAGAATAAACCCCAGTGTGTTCTGCTGGTGGGTGTGAGCTAGGCAATCTGCTTGTGCTTTCGTACCAGATGGGTTAAATATTCCCCACCCTTAGGGCTAGTTTTCACAAGGGCAGGCAGCACAGGAGGAGAGGGAGCTTGGCCAGTGCTGTGGGAGCACACAGAGCCATGGAAAACGTGTGCTGGGAATGGGGATCCATCCATCCTTGCTGCCTGTGGCTGCTGCCGTGTGTCAGACTGGTCCTTCTTGCTTTCCCACCAAATTTCCCACAGCTAAGCAGAAAGTGGCACAGGCTGAGAGGCAAGAAGTGGTTCTCCTCCAGCAGTGCTGGGTTTCCATGCTGCTGGCGGGTGGGGATCTGCTCGGGGCCTTCTTCAGGCACAGAGAGTGACTGCAGAGCCAGCTCGCTTTGGAACACGAATGAATTGGTCACCTTTGTAATTCTCTAATGAATCTTGTGTTGGTAGTGGAGATGGTTACAGTCGTGGGTGAGAGGTGGAGATGGCATCTCGTACATCTGAGCTTGGGGAGACTGTCTGCATCCCCTTAGGTAGCAGGATAGGACAGATGGCACTGGCCATGGCACTGGGATTCTCTGGGAGCACAGGTCAGGTAGGAACCAGTCTCCTTCCAGAGCAAGTGAAGGGTTCCCTTTGGCCTCAATACACACATTTCAGAGCAGGCCTCCTCACTGAGGACAGCCTGAAGTGCCTTAGCAACGCGCTCGAGCAAACCTTTGACAGTGGATTTTGTCTGTCTTCCACTTCTCCCATGCTTCCAGCTGAGCAGAAGAGTGAAACTCCTGCTGTCGTCTATGGAACAACATCAGTGCAGCTTCTTAAAATTCCCTGAGGTCTTTGCTTGGATCAAGTCTTGTCTTAGATGGCCATAAATTGTTGATGTTTGATTTTGCGTTCGGTTTTTGGACTTTTGCTACGTTATGCACTGCCAGACATTGAGGTCCACAGTGAATTTTGTTCACTTATGATGTTGAATGTTAAAAGGAAATAAAAATTCTTGCACTTCAGGCTTTAAAATGTCCTGTAATGCAGGAAGAGAACCTCAGGTACATTTAATGCATTTCATCTACCAGAAGTGCTTTTAAATGATGACTGCATTAAAAATATTTCCTCAAAATAAGGCAGAGAGCATTGGATATTTATCGACAAATAAAACTGCAAATAAAAGAGGCGGCTGGTTCAAGGTTTATCTCTGAAAATTACTGAAGCATTTACAGAAAGGTTTTGTCAGGTAATTTGCATATTCATGAGTAATTTCTCCAGTTGCTGTATTTAGTTGATAATGCCTTTTTTTAATACTATAATTAAAAAATTTTGATCTAGGTTACACTTCAATTGTTTGCTCAGATGCACCAAAGCAATTGGTGTTTTGTTTACTTGCTGTTTTAAATACAGCTATTACCTGTAAAACATCAGTTGTAAGGAACATTTTCATACCTGACAAATTTCTGGGAGGACCTCCCAGGTAATTAGACTCTGGACACTGCCATTTGAAAACCCCACAGCTACAGAGATGCTTCTAGGACAGGAAAGGGAAGGATGGAGGAGGAGATGGGTTAGGAGGCAAAAGAAGGACGAGGGCAGACACTGGCAGAGTTGGCTGCAGCAAAGCCCAGAGCCGCTGATAAGAGTCTGTCAATTCTTCTTTAGCCTTGAGGCAATGAAGATTTATGTTTGTTTGTGAGGGCAACGAGAGAGAAGTTTCTTCATCAATCCATTCTGCAAACGTCCCTGGCTGGTAATCCCACACTCAGGACTACAGGCTGCTGTCAGCTTCCTGGCACGTGGAAATCTTATTCCACGGGCAGTGTTGAAGCAAATGAGATTCCAATTAGGACAAGTACAGAAAACTGTGAAATTTCCCATGTGCAATTTCCTTTTAGAAAAGGTTCCTCCTCTCTCACATATTAGTATTTCAGTGAAATATTTCACTGAGACCGAAATATTTAGCTTTCCACTTGTATCAGCTGGTGTTGAGTTATATGATTCTGTAATAGTGTAGAAATCTAAATCATGAAGCTAAGATGATGCATTCTGACCTTATCAAATGGTGGTATTCCAGACCAGTCAAGTCTGAATTACCATTTTTAGTGAAAATGTTGACAAATTGTGTATCTTCTCATGGAACACTTGAGTTTAATGGAAGCATCATTTCCCAGTGGGAAAATGTGCCATTAAACAAAATGTCAACAGCTTCTGGGCTGGAGAACATGCTAGTGGACAATGGGAGGGGAGGAAAAAAAGACACATGTCATTGACACGCACATACACAGTTGATGAAATCAATTTCAATTTACTCAAGTTGTTCTAGCATCACTTTCAATTACATATGCCAAGGAGAAAGCTACAGCATCCAGCTGTGGGAATCAACAAGACAATTGTGTGGCAGTCGTGAAAAGAACAGTCAGCAGAGAAATGATTTGCATTTGCTTTTCTTGACAGCTGATATTTTCCTGATAAATTGCTGCCCTTTGTTGTTCTAGCTGCTTTGAAGAATCAACCCACTCAAGGGGGTGGTAGCTTTGCCCTCCTTCCTGGCTTTCCATCAGCTGGCACAGGTTGGGGAGGAAAACAGGTGACTGAGACGGGAGGAGGAGGCTGCAGACCACGTAGCAGAGGTGAAGTTGGAACTGTTATTAAAGACATGCTGGGGACAGCGTGCTGCTCCAGCGATGCTGTTGTCCAGAGCTGTGAGTGTCAGGGGGGATTTGGGCAGGATTGGTGGTAGGAAAGACACTTTCATGGCTTGACATAAGCTGGTGACCGTCAAAACAAACAGGCCTGTGAGGCTGCAGGCTGCTGAGAGAGGCAGAGGAACTCTAAAATTAGACATCCTCAGCCTATGGAGTGTGGGTTTGTGCCAGTGAGAGAGGAGGACACGAGAGATTGTCAAGGCAGTTTGCATTTGAACTCCAAACCATGCAGCTGCACCATGGGATTTCTTTCCTTAGCGAGCCCCAGCAAGAAGGAGGTAGAGGGAAACTTTGGCAGCAGGATGTGCAAAAGGTGCCCGTATCAAATATGCAAAATTGTTTCCCTGGGATTTCCCTTCAGTGGGGTCATATTGTTGTTAAATGGATTGTTAAATAGGATTTAAATAGCTTATTAAATGGGGTCCCCAGCTGGGTGGCTCTTAGTGGGCAGACTGTTTCAATTATTCTGGATTTGCCCTCTTCCTGCAGCAGCCCTGCCCTGTCTAATACCCATATTTCAGCAAAATTCACTTTTGCAAGAATGTTATTCTATCCTAGGATCTGGGCCAGGCCTTTATTTCTGCTAATTACAGATCAGTCATTCTTTTTCTTTTCTAAATGTTGAAAAAAATGTGTTTTATGTGCAAGAATGGCTGATAAGTGATACACCCACAGGAACATTATATTTTTCTAACATCCGCCTCTGTGTTCTTTCTCTAATTTGCCTGCCACTGTCTTTGTAGAGGATCCGTCTCCTTCCCCTAGCACTGTTCCCTGCCTTTTAGATGTTTTCTTTTTCTTCAGCCACCCTTAATTCCTACCGCTGCCACGTCACAGGGGTGATGCTTTTATTGCTTTTTAGTGCTTTATCAGTTGGTGAGTGTGAATTTTCTCTTTATTTCAGGCATTTTTGGTAAATCTTCACTAGGTGCTCAATGGTAAAACCTCACCCCCACCATTCTACTTCATGAGTGGGCTCCTGGTGGGACCAGGGCAGAGCCAAGAGTGACAGAGCAGGAGCACCACAAGTACCATCTAACCCCTTCCAATACGTGATCCTATTCTTAAAGCCTGTTTAAGGTGCTTTTTATGTAGAATTCTTCAAGATGTCTTCTGTTTATTTCAAAATAACATCTTTGGCCACCAAATGAGACTGTTATGAATGCTGAAGTTGGCACCAGGGTTTTCTAAATTACACTTTAGTCAACAGCAGGAGACTCAGTGATAAAATGGTGGTTTGCCATTCTGAACTGGTGGAGATGTTGTGTGTCAGCACGGATGGCCCTGACTCATCCAGTCCTCTTGAGAATAAACTTTGAGGCTTTGGACAACATTTTCAAAGTGCCTCTGTAGGCGGGGATCCCACATCCCCTCCTTGTCACCGAGGTTTGAACTTCAAAGTGCCAGAGCCACCACACACAGTGACTCTTCCACATGTGAGGTGTGTGGAGTGCTCGTTGCCCTTTCCCATGATTTCGTGTTTGTTGTGGTGTGAGGGCTCTCCTAAAATGTGTGCCTATTGTGCAGGAACGTGATGCTGGGATCTCAGCAGGTGTTGGAGGCACCCCGCCTTTGTCTGGCTCCTGTTCCTGCTGCCATACAGCAAAATGAGGAGCCAAATGATCTCCTTGGAGTGCTGAATCCATCAGCAGAGGTTGAGCTGGCTCCCGTTTTCCCCTCAGTCCCAGGGGTGGAAGTAGAGCTGGAGGGAGCTGGGGCACCAGGAACAGCTCATCACACTTGGACTTTTCATGTGGGAGGACTGCTGTGTTCCTTAGGCTTACCAAACTGGCAGAAGTGATGGTCCTTGCCCAAGATGGCTGTTGAGCTGTTGTTTTTTTAGGTTCCATATTTGAAAACCACTTATTGCCTAGGAGGCAACATCTGAAGACACATCTCCTACCTTGGGGTGACACGTGTTTGTGTTTGCACATGTGTGGAGGAAGGGCCATTGCCGTGCCGTGCTGTGGATGAGGAGCTGTCTGAGAGGAGCAGTCTTGGTGTGCCTGGCCAGGAAAAGGCCTGGAGCCAGCTCCTGAGAAGGCACCTCGCCGTTCTTGACAGCAGGCCTCAGCACAGGCTGCCAAAAAGCCACTGCGGACCGTGAAATCTGTTTTCTGGGGAAGGAGCTCATTTGTTGGCTAGAAACACAGCTCTCCTTCCCAGTCTTTCATGGCTGGGGCCCATCACGTGTCTGTCTGAACTCGCTGCTGTCCAGCAGTGCCTGTGGCAGTCGCTTCTTCTCCCTCCTGTTTTATCTGGGCTGCAGGGCAGAACTGTCTTAAATTCTTCACTGGGCTCTTTGAGCTTGCTGTGGGAAGTCTCCCTTGTATCTGGCTGCAGTGAGCATGGTATGGAGATCAACAGAGTGTGGAGAACTACTGAGAGCTTCTGGGAGGGGATGGTGCACCACTGCTTAACATAACGTGTGACTGGAGCCCCACAGAGCTTCCAGCTTCTCTCTTGTCTGTGTGTGGTGCCCACGTCTCAGAGGACAGGCTGGGGATGAATCCACTCTGACCATCACTTGGCCGAGGCAGGAGCAGCACCAGAGATGGATATTGGTGCACAGTGTCGTCTCCACGTTCAATAACAAGTAAGACCACAAAAGTTCTCTAAATAGCCCTCCTCGGGTTTGTGTCAGGGCATCCAGGAGAATGTCAGCCAGGGACAGGTTGTGGGGGCCTGGAAGCTCCCTCACGTTGCTGACCTACGTCCTGCCTGGAGGATACCGAGAGCTGTCTACAGGACACGAGATGCTGGCTAATAAAGGATTAACAGGAAAGCCACAGGAGTGCAGTTATGCTGCCCTGCTGGGTTTCACATAGAGATGCTATGAGAAGCATTCTGGTGTGACTAGGGAAATTTCAACTGAGGGTTTTTGGATGTACGCCTCTGCACTGGTCCCTCAGGCATTGCCCCTGGAGCAAGCCCAGGAAGGATGTGGAAGGGGCAGTGCCATCTGGAACACAAACCCTTGGGCAAGGGGCAAGTGATTGACCATCAGCTTTGAGCTGTGCTTGCTAGAAAAGTCACCACCTCAAATATATTATTTTCCCCTTCTGACCATCACACTCCCAGACACACTGCTGCCTTGGAGGCCATCCCAGTGTCTGTGTCCCAGCTTCTTGGTAGCTTTTGAAGGGTTGTGCTTCTCAGGGTGTTCTAGTCAAGGTGAGTTAAGAGAATCCTTGGAAGTACCCAATAAAAGCATATTTGATTCTGTACACAGGCCCATCCTGAAGTGCTTTAAGTCCTATTTCCTGAGGCACTTACTTCTTGGTTGCACAGTGCTTTGGTTTGTGGCAACAGGAGAGAATGAGTCTGAATTTCAACATCTGGCTTTTGGAGGCCTGAGAAACTCATGTGATTCACAGAGAGGGTTTTCATGATCAATACCTGCTAGTCCCTGACCAGGGCTGGGGGGCAGCTCTGCCCTCTGAAGCTTTTTCTTCTGTGTCGTGGCTGTTCAAATGTGGCCTTCACTCCTCCTTCAGCAGGCACATCATGGCACTGGCCAACGTGTCAGCAGAGAAGCTGAGGGAAACTCTGCCAAGAGTTGCAGTTGGAATACAGCAAGTGTAACCAATCAAGTTACTTAAGGGATTACTTTTAATCAACGAGGAGGCCCTTTGACACCCTGTCCCTTCAGCTGTCACCGTCTGCCTCTGCCGTGTTCTTGGGAAACAGGATCTCACCTCTGACTGGGGTTTTTAAAGCAGAAGGAAAAAGTGGAGGTGGTTACAACATGGATTCAAAGCTTCCCCTCCCTGGATCTGCCTTGTGCTGATCCCTTCCTAAGGAAGTAAGCATCCCAAGGGCTGCTGTGCCAAGGTGTGCCTGAAGCACAGGTCTGATGGCTGGGGTGCAGGGAGGGCAAGTGTCAAAGCGATGATGCTGTGCCGCTGTGAAGGCTCTGTGTCCTCCTGAGGTCTCCATATGTGAGGTAGGTTTTTCCCCTCTGAGACAAGCCAGCTTTTGGGCAGCTTCTTCCCGTGCAGTGGCACACACACTGCCCTGCTTCAGGGGCTGGCCCCAGGTTTTTAAATGTCAAAAGCGTTGGTCTTTTATTTCTGCTGCCATTCAATATTATGGGAAAAGATGTTATCACAGCTAATCCGTGCGGTGTCTCTGGAATTTCTTGGCCTGTGAGGGTTTATACTGCATTCATGTATTCCATGAATTGGGCACAGGTTTTGCTTCCGACAGCAGGAGTTTTTTTCAAGGGCATCCCAATAAGATGAAAGTGTGGTCACTGACAGAAACCACAGTGTCAGGCTACGGTCTTGAGGATGTTTTGAATGGCTCTGTATTTTAATTCTTGATTTCCCCTGGCATTTAGACAACCAGCAATTTATTTGAAATCCTAAGGGGAGAGGAAAAAGAAGGAGAACTGGAGGAAATGCCTTAATTTAATTGATCAGAATATTTTGGAAGTTCACATGTGCCCTATTTTTTAAAAAAAGAGATAACTAGAGAATAGAAAAAATACGGTGGAAAATCATACTGCAGCTTTAGCATATTTTTTCCTCATTGTTTTGGCACTTCTAAATATATGCTAATATGCTGGAAAGGTATAAAATGATACCTAGTGACTAAAAAAAAATGGGCATAAGGGCAGTCAGGGGCATAAAGGGGAAAAAATGGGCATAAGGGGAACTCACTGCTGCAGCTTTTTGGCAGAGTCCCATTTCTTGTAGGAAGCTTTTGAAAAACCCTGGTGCTATCACGATTATAAAGTTTGTGGTTTTGCGTAGGAAGAGTAAGAAAAAGAAAATGAGATCTTGTACGTCAGGATATGATCTATTCTTTGTCTCTTCCCCAGCTTCACATTAAACACTTCAGTAGGCATTTTCAAAGGTTGCTGTGTGAAGTATCAAGCAGAAACAATGACCGAATGCTGTGATCGAGGCTGGGAAGCCTTAACCAGTAGCTTGCAGCTGCATGTGTGAGTTATCTGCAAACCACATCAGCATTGTCTTATGTATATCACAGCTGATCATTTCCTATATTGTTCTAACACACCTGCCCTGCTCTGTTGAGGCTGCAGGAAAACAGGAAAGGAGGAGGGTCTTGGCTGTAAATGGGTATCTTGTTCTTCATTTGTGATGCCAAAACATTTGTGAATGAGCTTTGACCCTGAAGTAGGCTGAGCTGGTAAGGAAATTCATAATTTTCTGTCCATTCATGTTTCATTCACATTGTTTACCTTTTGTTTAAACAAAAGGGTTTTTTTGGTTTGGTTTTGTTTTGTTTTGTTTTTTTTCTTTATGGAATATGATTTACCCATAAGCCCATAAACCAGCCCCCCTCCCCAGTCCTTCCAGCCTTTGACAGCATGGGCAGGGTAAGCTGTGCTGGGGTGAAACAGCAGAAAGCCTGAGAGGTCACACAGAGGATTCACTCGGGCTTTAAGTGTACCATCACTAATATTTCTTAAATTCTGTAATGTGATACACCATCTGCACAGAGGGGCGTCACTTTCTTCAGGTGTCCTACCCAGACCTCGTGTGCAGAAGTTCCAATTAAAATGTTCCACCAGGTATAACAGTCCAGCCATGAAGATCACTGGCTGTATTGCTGACACACTGACAGCATTCCTTTCCCTTCAGATTTTGCTGCAGAAAGCTGGCATTCAGCTATTATGCATGCATCTTTTCAAACCTCTGTTTTCTCCTGCTTTTGACCAAAACTTGCTGTTGATGTGCAGCCATTATCGCTTTGCAGCTGCAACACCTGCAGAGGTGGCACACGGTAAAGGAAGGTAAAGCACAACCAGCCAATACGCTGAAAAACAGCTTAAAGTTCCACGTGAAACAGCCTTGTGCGTGAGAGTAGGGGAAAGCTTGCAGACAAATGTAGGATCAGATAATCCTGGTTAAATGTACACCGTGGTGTAATCAGATTGTGCTGCTGGTTTGTGTTGTTGTAATGGTATTTGCAATAAGCAGCTTTGCTCAAAAGCCTGGTGTTTGTGCAGAGTGCTGTCCTCTCTGGGGGTGTTTCTGAGGGTGCTGGGATGTGTCTAAACGGGCCAACTCAAGGTTGCTTCCCAGTTCTGGTGTCCCAGAGGACCCGGGAGCCAAGTGAGGCTGGGAAGCTCCGCTGCAGAGGAGGAGCTGGTGGCAGACGAGGCTGCCAGCCCTTTGCTGACCCCGGGCACGTCTGCACATGGAGCAGAGCATGATCCAAAAGTCCCTGACCCCAGAGTCCAGGTTTGCTGCAGACATGTGAACAGCAGTGCCACGCTGGGGTGGTGTCGTGCCCAGGCTGACTGGCAGGGGCTCTCAGCTGGTGCAGCCCTGCTCCCAGGGAGCCTTCCCAGTGTGCCTGCTCTGCCCATGCTGCCCCGCCTGCCCTGGCTACTGGCTCACAGAGAGCTCATCTGCAGCCCTGTGCTGAGCCCCGTGGACAGCCCCATCTTTTCCCTCAGGAAAGAAACGCATCAGGCTGGCTATAATGCCCTCTAATTTAACCCACAGGTCCATGTTGCTTAAAATCTGCACCACAAGCAGGACGCAGATTTCCTAAGAGCTCCTCGGAGCTCACAGGTGGGAGATGCCATACAGGGAGGCGTCAGCAACTCCCCTCTGACATGACCCTTTCTATGTCTGATGTGCTTTTTTCAGATAATGGTTTTTGGCTTGCCCGAACAGCCGGGATGGGTTAACAGCAGAGAGCCCTGTGTGAGACAGATTTCCAATAGCCGGGGCTCAGCAGCTGAATTTGTGAAATAATCCCACCAGCTTTAATCAAGAGAGGAGACTGCGAGAGGCTTGTAAATTCCTACAGCAAAATTCTCATTCACGAAGCAGATCCTGCCTCCAGTCTGCTTATCTCCCTCCCTCTGTGTGCAGAGCCCTTGACGTCAATGGAAGATTCGCTCTTTCGGGGAGAGGAGAAGACTGAGGTCACGCTCCGCCCTGCAAACAGGAGAATTGTGTCCCTGGCATTGAGGCGAGCAGGCTCTAGGCTTTTGCACAAAAGCAAAAAAGACTTGAAACAATGGCATGCGTAGAAAAATAAAAAGGTAGACGGAATGCAGGAGAAGCATTTGGAGCTGTATCAGCAGGCGGTGGAAGGATGCGGCTCTCGGTTGCGTTTAAAAATGTGCAGTTTGGCAGCCATGAATGGCGTGGAGGATTTTCATTCATTCATCCCTCTCTCCAGCTCTGGGAAGGGACATCTGTCAGCCCGGGCAGCAGTCAGTGGCTGCAGCACGCTGTGCTCATAGCCCAGCACATTTAAATCAGCAACCCAGAGGTTAAACTCCCCAGCTCAGCCACCGGTGGCCTCAGTGATATTTATAGTTTGCATTACATTTGCTGCAGCTTTTATGAGCAAAAGGTACTCCTCATGGTTAAATCATCAGAGGTTAAGTATGACCAGTTGTAGTTAACCTCATGATGGATGTTGCTATTTTGATTTTTTTTCCTTGTGTTTGAGAGGACTGAGCCTGTAGGTTTAAGAATCTCTGAACAAAATATTAGATTTATTGTTGTTATCAAATTCCATTTATAAAGCTGCTTTTGTTGAGGAAGTGCTTTGCAGAAATTAACATTTTACCTAGCTTAAACTTTGGAATAGTATCCAGCCCATGCAAATTAAACACTGCCATTCCCCTCAAAGAACTGTTTCTTTCTTCTCTGCAATAAGGGAAGTGAGTTCCTAACTCTGCGGGGAATTTATCACTCTGCAAATGAGGTTTGTAGCTGCACAGAAATACAGCATAGTTCGCTGAGGCCAAAAGCCAGCTGAGGTGACCAAAGCCAGGAGAGGTGTCCCTGGGCGCTCCCCATGATCCTGGGAGGGAGGAGGGATGTCTTCTGCAGGACAGTTTCCTCCCAGGGCTGGAAGTCAATCAACATGTGGCTCACGCCATGAAGCCGGGAGCGTAAACGGGGAGTTTGTGTTGCTTTCATCCCGTCTCGTGTTCCTGCCGAGGCTGTTATTATTCACCATTTACCTTCTCAAAATATTGAGCCAATTAGAAAAGCAAATCTCTCTTTTGGTGAATGCCCAAGGGTGAAGCTGTAACGATGTGTGTTCTCCGCAAGCCCTAATTGCGGGTGTCGCAGTTGCGCCTGGGACTGCCGGGCTGAGCAAACCCAAATTCCTGTCTGATATATTTTACACCTCGGCCAAGCCACACTGAGTGGCTGCTTTTGTCCAGCTTCATAAACCGGGTGGCTGAGGCTGGTCAGTGGTGGGATGGGAAAAGCAGCTACGGGGAAGGAAGGGATGGCTCTTGGGGAACGTCATCCCGAGCGGATGGCAAGGGAAGGTCCCAGCTGTTGGATCACCCTCTGTTGCTTACAGACTGTGAACTGCCAGTGCATTTACTGAAATGGGGGCTGTAATCCTTCCGTGTGAGATACAGAGAGAGGTTTCTGGGTTTTTTCCTTGTTAATTATCAGACAGGTGGGTTGTGAGTGTTATTAATCATAATGGAGACACGGCTACTCCTGTGTGCCGTGAGATTAGATATGAATCTAAGGTCCTGGTGTTGAAATCCTACGCTTGTCTTATATTTCCTTTCTTGTGGTGAATTAAGTAGCATACTCTAAAGGTTTGCATGCATGAGGGTGTGTGTGTTGGTTGAGAGATTTCAAGCATAGGAAGATTTCGGTATGGAAGTCCAAGAAGCTGCTGTACTTCCTTTTACATGCCGGGATTTTTGCCCCCCTGCATGATGAGAGCAGTGCTAACTTAGTGAAGCTCTTTATTAAACTCCTCTGATGGCTCAGGCTGCCTGCCATTAGTGCTGTTTCATACATGATAAGTGGTATTGCTAAGCTTCCTAAAATGAGTATAACAATCTAACTGGTGCCCAATGGGATATCCATCTTGTGTCTGACTACAAGGAATAAATTATGCTCTCACACTGATAATTGCTCATGCCTGGGTTCAAGCATTACAGTCCTGCAATGCTGATGATTAGAACTGGTCTCCCTCTTTTGTGCACAGATGCTCCCTGTGATCCACTTCAGTGTCTGCCTTGGCTACTCCAGATTGATTGTTCTTTGCCAAAGAAGGAAGACACAATTCTGCAAAAGCTTTGCAGGCAGCTAGGGCCTGATTTAAATTCTGAGTATAACTTCTGATGTCTTCTAGGTAGTTTAAAGAAGTATTCTTGGACATTTTTAGTGGTTCTAAAAATGGGGTGGGTCATAGAAAACCAGCATTCAAAAAGAAATACCTTCAGAAAATACAGAAGTATTCAAAAAACCCGTAAAACTTCATATAAAATTAAGTCTATTCTGAATGGAAGAAGCAGAAGTAACTATGAATTTTTTCTCCTTAAAATAAATTCCCCAAGCTCCTTAACAAGACTGGTGACAAAGCAACGTACGAAGTTCTGCTCTACGCTTCACTGCCTATTTTCTCACCCTCAGCTTAAAAATAACAGCACTGTAGCACCTTCTGTTTTCTCGTGACGTCTACACACACTTTATGAATAATCTTTAGGGGGAACGCTGTGCTTGATCTCTGATTGGGATTTTCCCGTCTTACCCGGTGTTGACTTAACCCTGCTTCCAAGAAGTCAAGAGTAAAACGCCCATTGATTTCGGTGCGAGCAGATTTTGACTTTTCAGAAATGCTCAGCCATATGTGTTCTCGTTTTGGAAGTATCATGTGGTTGCATTTGGCCCATGTCGTGTTTTAGTCACTCAGAAAGAACACGCAGAGTTCCAGCCTGTCCTTACCTGCCCTCACGACTGCAAGAGCTGAGGGCCTTGGGGAGGTTTTGAGGGCCAAAGGTTTTGCTGTTGTCCTGTTTTGGGGTTTTGCTTGCTTGTTTGTTTTCCTTCCCAAATTTCAAGAAAACATTTCTATTCTAAGACAAAGGGAATACAAACATTTCTAATGTGCTGTGAAAGATAAATCTGAAGAAAAAAAGAAGTTTGAACTCAGCCTATATGTTTTATTTGGGAAGGAATGGTAACAACAACTTTATTCCTTATGGTATAATGTAGTATTTTAAAAGGAGTAAAAATAGTTTGGAATCAGAAGCTGAAACACTATTTTAATCTTACTGGAGACCTTTTAAATTTCCTTCATTTAAAAATAAAATGTTATCAGAAGTGACACATCCGTGAAACATTTACTTTTGGCTAATCGGTATTTTCTGAGGGAAAAATGTTTCACTGAAAATTTCTATTTGGCTTTAGGGTTTCTCAGTCTTTAATGTATTTACACCCATCAATATCAAAGGGAGGCTTAGAAAATGCTCTTGGTTCATGTAATGTGCTGGAAACTGATTGAGGGCAAGATGAAGGGCTCAGAGTTGAGATGCTGTGGAGCTTTAGGTGGGATGAACCTGCAGGCATGGATCAGAGCCTGTTGGGATAATGGGAGTTTCAGCAGCTGTGAATTAGGAGCACAGCCCATTAAACCTGCTGTTCTCCAAGGGTGATAGTCCCTGGCAGAGGGGCTGGGTGAGCAGACCTGTATCTGCCATCTCCGAGTCCGTCTGTGATCGCAGAGCCCTTGCTTTCACAAGGTGTTTACCCAGCCGAACTCTTTGCCTAAAATAACGTGAGAAATCTGTGCCAGAAGAAGGGCTTAAAACTGATCCTCCCTGGGTCTGAGGTTAATGTCCTTTCCCCTGGATTGTCTTTCCTGGTACCATTCCTATCCTCCTATCTGCTTAGTCACCTGTAAGGTAAGCTGAGCATGGTCGGGAGAGCTCCTCTCCAAGGGTGTAAGCAAATTAAGAAGACAAATGCAATTAATCTGTGCTTTCTCCCACATTCCTTGTGCTGTGTCCTGCTGTCACCATGTGTTCTCCACTGTAGTCACTGAGGGATTTTCGTTGGACATGGTACAGCTTTTGAGCATGTTTCCTGATCTAGATCTGCTGGTTAAAGGATTTGCTGTCCCCCTCACATGATGATGGCACGTACCATCAAGGTTTCCCATGACTTCATGAAAAAAATAATTGCAGTCCTGGTGTCATATGGTTGTTCTGGTTTAAACACACTGGTTTGAGCAATGTGAGTTGGAAGGGGAGTCAGCCTGTGACTTTGAAAATGTGCAAATCACCCAAAAGAAATTTGTCTCAGACGTTTTTATGGTATTTCAGTTGGAGTTCCACGAAAAGTACAAAAAATAACACTTTGCCTAAAAACAAAGTCCCAAAACAAACAAACCCATAATAAATAAATGCTTGCCAAGAGTCATAAAAATCTTAAACTGTGATTTAATATCCTGTCTTTCTTTTGTCTTAGTGGAAAAGGTCATATAGATGAAAGACATCTGCTGTTTTATCTCTCTTGGATTTCAGGGCAAGACCAAAGTCCTATTCTTGGTGGGTTTTTTTGGTGTGTGTGTGTGAGAGCAAATTGCCATAAATTCCTTGTATTCAGTTGTCTTAATGTGTCAGCTCTTGAAGAGGATGAACAGGCCTGTGGCCAGTGATTTCAAATGGAAAATCCCTTATGTTTTATGCATGCCTGTTGCAATCCATTCCTAGAGGTATTTCCCTGAAAGGAGGGAAGAGAAGAGCCAGAGGCTCCAAGCCCCTATTCCTAGGGCTGCTTTCAGGAGTAGGAAGGATGTGGAGGGGTGGCAGTTCAGTGTGCAACAGGTCAGAGACAGAAGGTGTTGTCAGAGGCTGGTAGTCAACAAGAGGTGAAAAGAGGACAAAACTGGAAAATAAAATAAGTAGTTAGAAAGTAGTGAAAAGTAGTTAGTTAGTTAGTAGTGGAAAGGTTAGAGATGGGCAGAAGACAGAAAGACAAGAGATGTCGGGGTGAAAGTGAGGGAAAACACCTGGTCTGACTGGCTCTTAATTTTTCATTGTTCTTTCCATCACCGTGTTTTTATTGAATCTGTTTGAAATGCAGTCAGCTCTGGACAACAGTGCATTTACAGTCCTGGATTGTTCCTGGCAACTTTTAATGTTTTTTCAGTAATACCACCCCGTTTTGAAAAATGGGCCTTCCTCAGATAGCAATTGTGTTGATGAGTGGGAAAACTGTGACCCCCTGAAGCCACAGGGGATGAAATCCTAACCCTTGCTGAAGGCAAAGGCAGCATCCCCAGTGACAGCAATGGGTTCAGGATGTCAGGAGGAGTGCTTTTGGCTGCTGTACTGAGCTGGAAACTCTTCGGGGATGGGATCTGTGTTTGTGTGTTGCTTTGTACAAAGAAGTCCTGAATTTCTTGGCCTCCAGGCACTGCAGAAAAGCAAATACTAAGTTGTCCTGTGAGCCGTGGAAGTAATTAAACATTGGTGCCATTGGATCCTTGGGTGTCTGGTAAAGGACGAGTGTCAGGCTTTTCTCAGCAGGTCTTTTTGCTCTCTCCAGCTGCTTGGTCTCTCAGCAGTAGGAAGGTGATGTGCCACCCCCTGGACAAGTGACCAGCCATTTGGAGTTGGTGGAGGGGATCCACACCTGTGTGTGTTCGCTCTCCAGAGCTGGGCAGCTTAAAACAAATTTCAAAATGCTTTTCCTGCTAGCATCTAGCGGCCCTAGTTTTCTTACGTCCTCTGACAATATCAACTGGAAAACTCCTCAAGAAGAATGGGTCTGGTTTTATTTTGGCTTTTTTTTCCTAATTGAAACTGGGCATTTAAACTGCCTGTGATAATTTCTTTTCCCAGTTGCACATGTGGAGTGGCTCAACAGCACTGTAAAAGTCATGCTAATTTATGTGAGGGCAAAATTAATCTTTAAGCTGGAAAAGCTTTCGCTATTTTTGTTTGCAAAATGCTTTTATGTCTTTAAGTAGAGGGCACTGCTGAAAAGCCAAGGGTTGTGTTGGTTTTATTATTTTTATTAATATGTTTTAAAAGCAACTCAGAAATATTTTACTTGATATCTGAAGCCAAGGCAGCAAAGCACAAACAGCTTTGTCATCTACTAACGTGGAAAATGTGAAACAAAATAGATGCACCTTCTGGTTTCCCCCCCATCTTTGTTTCTCTGCTTCTGGGAGATAAACATTTCTTTTTTTAATAATTTAGAATGTTGCCTTTTTAGGTATAAAATACAAATAATTTATTTTTATTTTTACTATCACTATAAGCAGTCTTCCATATCTCCCATGTTATACTCCCCATGAAAAACATGCCAGGAAGCCTTGGAAAACAGCACTTACGCCAGAAATACTCTGCACTTATGATTTTGTGCAGAGGGGACTCCTCAGTTAGGATCCTTACCTCTCCCGCTCTCCAGGGACTTGCTGAAGGGCTTGCTGGCATTTGTGGTTCCTGATAAAGTCAGCTGGAGTTGTCGGTGCTGGACTTGAGGCTGTTGTGGTTGAGAACTAGTTCTGCTCTTGAGACACTAGTCAGGCTTTGGGTAAACCCCTCCTGCATTTCAAGAGGATTAACTATAGAAAAGTACAGAAAATAACTGAAGGTCCTGAAAGTCTAGCCTTTACCTTGGAAAAACAATCCTGTGTCTTCCTGCCTATGGAGGCACTTGTGTGTTTGCTGGAGACAGGGGGAGGTTGTTAAATCCAGTCATTCCATCAAAGGTGGAAAGCACAGCCAGGACAATCCTGTTTCCACCTGCTACCCCAACACCTTGTGTCCCCTGATGGAGAGGCTGAGGGTGGGTCTGTGCTGTATGAGGTGCAGGAATATCCACAGGCACACAGAGAGCCCGTGCCAAGGAGCTGCCAGAGCCCCGGCCTCCCTGCCTCCTCTTGTTTCTGCTTCAATGTTTTTCCCATAAGCACTGTTTTCAGCTGGGGTCCTGTTTGTGCTGTCATTTTAAAATGTATTTTGGAATGTTAACTTCAGCCAGCTGAAATTATTTCTTTTTTGCCCCCTTACTGAGAGGGTTTATAAATATCGAGTTACACAGGAAGCGAACTCTCCCATTATCAGATTGTTCTGTAGTCACTTTTCTTTTCCTCAAAAGCATAATGGTGAACTTTATCAGTGCTCAGTCATTTGTTTCCTATTAAACACGAGTGATTAAAATGCTGTTTGGCTTGCTGGGAAGAGTTACTGACCTGGTTTGTCTGTAAATGTATCTTTAAATTAGGAGACACCTGAAACTGGTAGGAAGTGGGTATTAATTGGGTTCAAGTTCCATGAGCACAGATTGCAGTGTCCCAGTGGGATGTGGTAAATCGCTGTCACCAAGATAATATTAATTACATTATCTTCCAGAATGGTCCCAGGAGGTGCTAAAATAGCACATGTGCCACTTGGGCTTGGATGCTCAGACACAAAGATCAGTGTTGGCTGCCGTGTTGCTCAGCACCGTGCGGAGCGTGTTGCATCACTGGGGCAGCCGGATGAGATAAGGAGGCTTGGATTTTCTGGGTAGTTGTTTGGGGTTTTTCTCTCATGAGTTTGAAAATCAGAATATTATCTAAAGCAATAGCTGAATTTCTTTTTTCTGCCCTGACACCTGAAAAGGAATGATAGTGGCAAGCCTAAAAAATGGATTTCATGAAACACCTGAACAGAAAGTGTTTATTGCTGCAGAGATTGTGACTTCCTTGTAGATCTGTTCAGCTCTAGAGTGACTCCAAGTGCCACACAAGCAGTACACAGACCTCGTTTATCAGAATCACACTCCATGCCACTGACTTTACACCCAGTGATGCCCCTGGCATTGCAGTGCTCTGCCCTGTACCTCCAGCACTGTTACAGGTTGTGTGGGCTGCACCCTGACCACTGCCCTTTCCAAAGCTGCAGCTCACAGGCCTTTGCTTCAAAAGCCCCTCTATTAGTTTTGCTCAGCTGGCAGGACATGGGCCATGGGCCCTGCAGGGACAGTTGTCTGTCTGGTGCCCACGTGGCAGTCAGACCATCCTCACCCTGGAAATGCTGAGCCAGATGCCTCCCTTGGCCCTTCAGGACCGTGTTAAGTCTTTTTAGCCTTTGAGGACCCAGCAGCCTTCCTCCCCTGGGTATTGATTCGGGGCAGAAGCAAGGAGCAAACAAATACACTGTTCAATGATGTCTTGTCATGGACTTCTCCACTGGCAAATGAAGTTCAGCAAGCTGGATTCATGCGGGATGGAAGCCTGGCATTGGAGACGAATTAACTCTGACCTGATAATCAGACTCCTCTGTCTGGGCTAGAAAAGCATGGACCTGGTGGTTTGGTAGGGACGTGCTGGCAGACACTTAAAGACAGCGATGCTAAAGGCACCATTATAATTAGCTCAGCCAGAGAGTGAGCACACAGATTGACTTGAAAACCAGCGTGGCTGTTCCGCGGTCGTCATGACCTCTGTGGAAAACACTGCTGAAAGAGTACTTAGACTTCAGTCACCTAATTCAGTGTTACACATCCTTGTTAACAGTGTTACCACTGTTAATTAAAGGTATCAGCATGTCCCATAATGAGGGGACTGACTTACCCCGTGAGAAGTCACGTTATGGTTCTCAAAAACTGACCGGTAGGTTGACGCTGTGTTTTTTAATATTCAGAAGGTGCTTGTTCCTTGTTTATGAAGCTTAAATTAAACACCAGAGGGGTTCACGTATTTTGAGATGAAGGGGAAAGATGTGCCCTACAGTCTCTTTCACAGCAGCTCAGAACTAACGTAACCACCTTAAAACAAAGGGAAGCTTTCATCCTTGTTCCTACAGCTACACATGAAAATCTGAATTGAAATGAGATTGAGCAACAGGAAGAAAATAAATAAGAAGACCTCATTCTTCCCTGTGGAAGTTGTTTCAATAGAAAAGTATTAGCCAGCTTCAGAAAATGTCACTAACTGGGTGAAAGTGGTCCCCTTGTACTTCCCAGTTTCCTTACTCCTCCCATGATGACAATTTCCACTAAGAGAAGCATTGTTGAACCAGGCTTGTGCAGGACAATGCAAGAGGGACATTTTCTGGAGAGGGAAAATGTAGAGAATTTTTTGCTTTTTAAATATATTCTGGTAATATTTTTTTTTCTGTTGCTGTCTATTTTTCTTCAAAATGAGAGGAAACAAGCGCAGGCTGATTTTTATGCTGCAATTCACACTCCTCCAATTTTTTTTTTTTTTT
>VZTI01001730.1:565235-597771 GCA_013397865.1 Struthidea cinerea
AGTGCTTTTGAAGCACTTCATTAGCTAATCAGAGGAACCCTCTGCCTTTGCTCTACAAGTTTCCTTGGTTTTTTTGTCTTCTACCTTCAAATTTTTTTTTTTTTTTTTTAGTTCTGCTTTTTGTCTTGAGTCCTTCAACTGGTAGCTATAGTAACACCCATGAATGAGTGACTGTAGTACACTTCTACAGCCCACTCCCCTCAGGAAAGCTGTGCCAGGCTGTCACACACCTGCAGTGGCTTGGCACCCCCTCTTTCAGGGGTTTCTCCAAACAGCAGGGACAGTCTTCGCTTGGGAGCCAGCTCCATCCCGCTCGCTATTTGCAGCTGCAGCCCACAGTATATTGTGGCAGAAGGGATGAGTCACTGGCAGAGCAATCTGTTGCATCAGATAATCACAGATTACCTCCATTAACCCAAATCCCTTCTGTAACCTTTTACAATAACGATCCCAAAAGCTGACGCATACAATACTGTTACCATCGGGTCTTGGGCTGTCAGTGATTTTTAAAGAGGATGTTTTCTGTGGTTTCAGGGGTGATCTAGCAGGCCGTGCCAGCAAGATCCACAGAAAGCAGCTGTTGGTACCTTGTTGCTGGACAAGATGATGGGGCCAAAGCCAGGCTTTGTAGCTAAGTAAGGGGGAAATCTCCCCTAAAGCTGGCCATTTCCTTTTGCATCAGTCCTGTGCACCACCTTACACCTTTTCCCTGGTATCCACAAACAATCTCCTTCCTCCAAATCAATGTCTGTGCCCACACCTTTCCCCTCTCTGACAGCTGGCCACTGCAACTGGCAAATGCTTTTTGTAACCAGGCATTTCAGGGGGGTTTCAGCCCCTCTCCACATTGCCCCTATGGCGTGTTTGAAGGCTCCTCATATATCTAGGGTTTAATTTATGCTTTATGCGTACGTCTGGTGTGTTATGTGACCACAGAGAGCAAGGAAGGTGGTACTTATCTGCTTTTCTGGGGAAGAAAGATGTGTCTGGTCCTCATCCCAAATAGAAGGTGACCCGGTCTGAGACATGTCATGATGCTGTACTTTTCTTCCTGGCTGACTCTGGGAGCAAAAGGGCTGAAGTGTCACGAAAGGGAAGTTCCCCTAAAACAGCTCTGGCAGTATAGCCCATGCACATATACTAAGGAGGTTGGCAGCCTAATTTTCGCCATTTTTAACGTGGGTTTCTGGGTTCTTGTCAGAGCATCTCAAAGCTTTACCAATTCTACCAATTTGGTGGAACTAATAAATCAGCCAGGCCTAATAAAACAGCCTGTCTCCAGCCATTAATTTTTCATGACATTTACTAAAATTATTTTCTTTAGTCTTGTTGGTAAGTTTATTTAGGTGAGGGCAAAAAACCAGAATAGAACATAATTCTCAGAGCTTGGCTACAGGCTGCTGATAGGAACACTTGAATTCTCACCTCCCCTCCAGCTGGATCTCCTCCCCACAGTTCAGAAATACTCCTTATAAGACTCAAATGTCAGGAACACAGAGGCTAAGTTATTTTTTTCGATGCTGCAGAACTATTTGCAGGAGAAAAAGCCCACACAGCTCTTTGACAGGGACAGACAGAACCCACATCGTTTCCTGCTCAGGGCTGGGTTTTCGCATGTTCTCCCTCTGGAACTGGCATCATATTTTTCAGGAGAGCTGAGCCCCATGTATTTGCCTGTACCAGGGCCAGGTTTCCTTGCAGTCCTTCTGCCTGTCTCATGTTGCACGTCATGCTGTTGTGTTGCTAAACATCAGAACTGCACGGTATGGGTGAGCAAATCAGCAGAGCTGTTTAGATTTCTAGTCATTTATCTCAGTGTCTAACTAGGACCCTGGAGTCCCTGTAAGGCATTTTGGGTTTAGGGGCCAGCCCTAAGAACATTTGGGCTGTTTGAGGCACACAGCTGTATCCAGGAGCACTGCACATCCTCCTGGGCAGTCTGCGTGGGCAATGCATGGTCTGTATGTGGGTGATGGGTTCATAGTCTCATAGAATATCCTGATTTAGAAGGAACCCACAAAGATCATCATCCTAACCATGCACAGGACCACCCCAAGTTGCATTTGCAGGTTTGGGTTTGGAGGCATCGGTTGGTAGCTTGCACGCATGTCGCTAAACAGGGTAATAAATCTATAGAACAGGTCATAAGTTTAAAAGCCATTGCTTAAAGAGGAGTTCCTTCCTGGAAAGATCTTATCAAGCCCTATTCAAGCAGGATTTCTGGAGCAGGGATTTGCATTCTTCCTCTGGAAGAATGGGAAGCAGGTCTCTTACAGTCAGTGTAACTCACAGCTGTGCAAGTTAACTCAAGGGAATTGGTAAGAAATGTGGGAATTTAGAGTCACTCAAACATTCAGCTACGGGGAGACCATGTTCCGTGTTTAATTCTTGTGTACTTCAAAGCATGAGGCAGTTGAGAACATTTCTGACAAAAGAATCTTCCTTTCGGAGAAAGAAGTTTTGTCAAAAATTAAAGGGTTTGCAGGAAAATGTCTGTTTAAAAGAAACGATGATTTGCTTTTGCTACCTTCTTATTGACAACATAGAAACATCATTTTAACAAAGTAAAGAATGTCAATTTGCCCTACCCATTTTGTTCCAGTGATATAATATCTTAGTACTCTATTTGATATGTTCTATGATAATGTTTTGACGTTAGAGAACTGAGATGACTCAAATGTTATTACAGTGAGATGGTTTAATGTCTTTAAACCAGAATTTTGTAGAACTTTGAAATACGGTCTCAGCTCCAGTTTGGAAGAAAGGTTCACTGAGAGATTTAATATTTTCAGCAGGGTGATAATCTTGAATCTCAACAACTCTTTTCAAAATTTTGGTCTCCCATAGTAATCATTGATACTGAAGTGTTGCAATTTTTTTTCTGTTATCCACAGTACTGATGGAGAAAATCTCCCAAAAGTCCCCAGACAGTCCCCCAGACGTGTTGAATCACCCAGTACATGGCAGTGCATTCTAAACCCAGCAAAACTGCCTGGGTTTGTGCCAGTAGCCTTGTTTACTTTGAGGTCAAGAATAGGAAATTAAAATTTCGGGCTCTTCTTAATTTTACTGTTTTCGATTATAGCTGGCTTTATTTTTGTAAGATTTACTGTTTGCTTGTTTTTTAATAGGTTGTAAATCTTCTGTAGACTTTGTATCTTTTGGATTATTTTTGTTTGTGGCATAAAAGCCAACAATCTCTTTTTGCTCATTTATCAGCTGCAGATAAACACAATGCAGTTAAATACAAGGTATAAAAGAGAGAGACACCACAATAGACAAACTATAGGTGTTTATATAGGAGTAAATTAAACTGCATTCAGGGAAATTTGTGACCAAACAACTCTCTGTTAGCATAGCAGTGAAATGTAAACCCAGTATATGTGAACTGACCCACTTAACCCAAGGAAAACTTGTTCAAATAATCTCAAAAGATGCATTAAAAATATCCAGTGCAGGATGTAGGCAGAGTTGTATGGACAATGCCACAAATTGGGATGCCTGCTTGAGACTAACAGAGGAAATTAAAGGCTTGTTTTTTAAGTTTAGTTAAGTCCTTTCAATGTGCTCTGACCAGGCATAAATGTAGCTTGTGTGAAGACTCCTTTATATTCCTCGGGTAGTAACAGCATGGCCTTGACATATGATAGTTCAGCCCTGAGGATCACTCTTCAAAGACTAATCCCTTAGCTTTGTCTGTCCCTTCAGGGCAGTGGATGTTACTAAAGCATATTATTAACATAAAAAACGAGTTGTTAAAGTCATGTTTCAGCCACTCATCGGTATTTACAGTACTACCTGACCTCTTTAAATCACAGGTAAATATTCCTGCGCTAAGTGTTTATCAACACTGACTTCCGTAAGCCAGTGTTAATAGAACTTTGGATGCCAGTTGCATACAAAATATTTTGCCCTCTGGTCCTCTGGTAACCGGATTGCAAAGCCAGCCTGGCTCTGCTGGGGAGAAGCTTGTGCCTGTGCTTGTGAAATTCCCATCAGTGTGGTTCTGGAGGCTTAGACATGAAATACATCCGCTCTTCATTTCCAAAAAGCAGTGAGGTGTTTTACACAGTGGCTGTCAGGCTTAGGTATTTGTAGCAACACTGTGAGCGAACAGTGCTGTGACAGCAGGGGAGATGGGCACAAACTCCTTATCACGGTCTGTGACTCCTCAGAGCCGCGCTCGTCAGAAAAGGCTGCGGGAGATAAAGACAGATTAGCGTCGATAAGAGGAGCTATGATTCTCTTCTGAGGGCTTGCAGTGGACTTTTTATTGTATCTGATAACAGAGGGCCTCTAGAGACCGGTCTGCAGAGGCACTGCATCCCAGTGGACGGTGGACACCCACCTGCTTTTGGAAATCCAGCCCTTACACTCTTCGCATTTTCCTTGGGCTGACGGAAGGGGATTCATGGAGGTTCCTAACGGTCTTGTGCATGCTTGTTTTAAGCACAGGTTAATCAGGAGTATCATCTAAGATCTTTAAGTAATGAAACAGGGTTTTTTTTCTGCTTTCCCAAAGAAGGAGGGCAGGATGAAGGGTGGAGAGCAAGCAGTGTCTTTCATTCTTTGAAAGCAAACCAGTTTTATTTGCTCGTGCAGCTGAGTGTAGGTGGGACTAATATGAAAGAAGAATAGTGAACCTGGGAGAACTTTTACATGAAACAGGTCTAATAAGGGTGAAACTGTTTGCCTTAGAGGCTGGATGTATTAGACATGAAAAATTCCTAGGGGAAAATGATGGGCTGGTAAGTTTTATTCGTGCTGTCTCATTAGGACGAGGCGCTCTAGGAAAACAAGATTAAAATTAGTATTATTTTCCTTCACAAATACACAGTTAATAGTTGGTATTCACACCCACATGAGACATGAGGGCATTCAACAGTTCAGGGCGTTTACCAGGATTATAAGAACAGCCTGCATCTAAGTAGCATAGATGCTAAAAAAGAAAATGAAATTGCTTGGAGGCAATACACCTTCATGTTTTGGTAGCCATATCCAATTAACAGCATGTGGAACAACTTTAATGTTTTTCAAATACTTCAGAAACAGCTTTCCAAGATCTTCCTCTGAAGCTGCCTGCAGTCCATCCTGTGCTGGCCAGACCTTACTCTAATATGGCAATTCCATGTGTAACACATAGCTTCAAACACCTCCATGGGACAGAGTAAAGAAAGGGTGGCAAGAGGAAGAGGAGAAGAAACATAAACATCTTTTGAGTGGAAATAGGACACTAACCATGATTTTTTTTATTTTTAATATTTTTGGAGTTTGTTTCACTGCTTTCACTGTGTAATCAAGGCCTTGCATTCTGAGGGTACAGAGCTCTGTACTGTTGTTGGGAAGGCCTTGGGTGACAACCCAGGTACTGGTGTGAAATGGAAGATAGAAGCTGTAGTCATCCTCCAGTGATCAGTGGATTAACCAGATTGCAGTTAATACAGTTGAATGGAATATTTGGCTGTCTGGGATTAGCCAGTCCTGGCAGCATGGGGAATGCTGCTGGCTTATCAACTTGGGCAAGAACAGAGCAGCAGTAGGAAGCCATCTTATCCATCCTTAAAATCCACCTTGCCTGGTGGCATGAGGCACAAATGGAGTATGCTACAGGCATGGTGCTGGAATAAATTCATCCAACAATATGTTTTACTCTGTGTGGTGAATAATCTTCAATCATCTGAGCAGGAGCATGGCTTGATGCTGTCTTTAGCAGAATTAACAGGCTCAAGGCCTTGGCTTCTTCAGCTTCATCTTCAGCTCCGTCCTCTGATTTCTCATGTAGTTTTGGACAAGCCACTTAATATCTCACTGGCTTAATAATGTGCCGGTATTTTCCTGTCTCCTCTTGATGTTAGGAGAGTAACTATATGCTGAATAATGGAAGGGAAAACAATGTAGGCACTTTAGGCTAAGGGTAGCTCCTGCTGGCAGATGTTTTACATGTGTGCCTCTGGTTATGTCTCTCTCCTTGCAGGCAGAGATCAGAGCTAGATTTGCCATGCGGCGTCACAAGATGATGTGAAAAATGCCATGCATTTTTCAGTAGGTAAGATGAAGAGCAAACGCTTTTGTTTCCTGCAGGACTGGTTGATGTGTTAGAGAATTAGCTCCAACCCTCGGTTCGCAAATGCTGAGTTGTTGAGTGCACGCAAGGAAGAGGGGCTGAGCTTTTGTGCTGTTTCTGGCAGCTCACCTTTTGTCGTCAGCAGCGAAGCAAAATTTTAAAGCAGTCAGACCCTCCAACACCACATGACGGAATTTACATTTAAAACATGGCACGCCTGTCAAGTCCTGCCCTGAGAAGCTGCCTTGAAGAATGCAAATCCTCCTGCACAGAATAGACAGTGCAAAGGCAGCAATCAAGGCAACGTGTGAAAAGCTTCCCCCTGCAACCTGCACCATGACCTATTCAGAGAAACCTCTCCTTTTAGCTTTTAGCTCCGCTAGGCAATTTACTCTGTCCCAGCTGTCTCACTGCATTATGTCCTTCAAACCCCCCCAGAATTAACGTTTGGAGCCAGCAAACACTGCTGGCTCCACAAGAAAAGCTGAGAGCGGAAAGGTCAGGTCGATTAAAGCACTTGATCAGAATCTTTAACATAAAGACGTCACAAGCAAAGCAGTAACGCTACTTCACGCTCAGCTAAGAGCAAATGATTCATCAGACAAGGCTGCTTATTTTTGGAGGATAGCCACAAAAGGGGAGAGAACATGCTGGCTGTATCGATCACGGCTTTACCGGGGGGCTGCAGAGCCCGTCTCTACTTTTGATGGAAATTTAATGTCAGAAATACATCATCCAATGTAAATACATCAATATATATTTTACATTGAATGGATTTTAAAAATGTTCTGGCCCAGCTTAGCAGAATCATATCACCTCTGCACAAATCTCAGAGCTGTCATTTACCGCAGAGGGCTATTTTGCAATATTCTGCGCTGCTTGATGCTGCTAAAGATGCAGCCTTTTTGGGAGGACTTCTGTAAAGACGGCTGGAGAAGCAGGAGTGCTCTGGAATCGCTAGTGCTTGTGCCTAGAGGGTGAACCTTCAGTGGGTGAAGATGTACCAGTGTTGAGCAGATGCAGCCTAAAGGATGGTTTCATCCGGCTTACCCCCACTGCCTCCTGTGTCCAGAAGCGCTTGGAAATATTGTTGGAGCAGGCTCTGCTGCCCAGGCAGCTGCACATCCCTTGAGCAGAGAGCTCCTGCCTGCCCCAAGCAGCACCTCTGTCTGACCCTTGGTAAGGACAGAGCAGGTCTCTGCAGTGGCAGCAGCCAGAAATGAGGGGCACATGGAGGTTTAGGTTGGGTATCAGGAAAAGGTTTTTCACCCAGAGGGTGGCTGAGCACTGGAACAGGCTCCCTGGGGAAGGGGTCACAGCACCAAATATGCCTGAGTTCAAAAAGCATTTGGACAGCACTCTCAGGCACAGGTGTGTTTCTTGGGGTGTCCTGTGCAGGGCCAGGAGTTGGACTCCTGGATGATCTTGATGGGTCCTTTACAACTCAGCATATTGTAGGATTTTGTGATTCTAAGATAAATGAGTGTGAGGAAAAACATAAAGAGAAGAAAAGTTCGGGGAAGGAATGGTTCAGAGAAGAAAATGCAGCCATAGAGAATGATTGGAAGAGAGAAGGAAGCGGGAATTCCTGGTGGAAGGATCATTTTCCCAGAGGAGTATGTGAAGAGGGGGTGCAGGGAGAGAAGTGTAAGTACAGTGTGATGAGGCATAAGGGCAGGAGCACGAAGGAAAATGCCCCTGGAAGAGAAGGAAAAGAGGAGCAAGTGGAGGTGGCAGCCTGGCATGCAGGAGCTGCTGTGCAGGATTGCAGGAGTGGGCTTTTGGGGACATGAAAGCCAGGGAAGACCCTTAGGGCTGCTGAACCCAACTCCTGTGGCCACTGGCAGCCAGAGCAGAGCCATCTGTGAACAGATGTGCTCCAGGAGTTGGTGAACAGATGATCACAGTGCTCTCACCAGCCCACAAAACGCTTCCCAGCACCTTGTAGCCCACCTAAGGCCCTCAGCGTGCAAGACTAAGAGAATAAGACAGGCTCTCTGATGCTATGGGCAGAGGGATGGGAAAGGAAATGACTGCAGCAGCAGTGGTTGGGATGCACTGAAGAGGGGAGGTTGAAACAGAGTTCATTACAGACCCAAGGGGTACATCTGTGTTGCATAATTCTGTGTGGTGGGGAGGCAGTCAGCTCTCCGTGCTTTCCAGCAGTCTAATTTCTGGAAAGGATAGCAGGGCTGTACTCCTGATAGTCCAAACAAGCCAGTTCCTGTATGGTCAGTGCAGAAATCTCTGCTCTACGTTGCATACTGTAGAAATACAATCAGTTCCTGTCAATACGAAGTTTAAAATAATTCAAGGCCGACTCTGTGATGGCAAAACCATTGGCCACCAAAAGCAGAGGAATAAAAGGTGAGATGCAAAAGAAGCCCTCCTGTGCCAAAGGTGACAGTGTGTGATCAGAAATGTCCCACAGAGAGCAATACTTGTCATTTTTTTCCGAGGCTCGTGTTTTCTCTCTGGTGGTCTGCTACCTTTTGAGTCAGCGCTCCCCTAATTTAGCCTGCAATGTCGTGCAGGACCCAACACACTCTCAATCTGCAATTGTGACTCTACCAACCCCTTTACAGAATTAGCTCAGCTCTGAATTAGTCATTCAGCGTGCCAGTGCATGTAAAATAGACTCAAGTGAATCAGATTTTGTGTGCAGAGACTGAATTGCAATAAATACAGTGACTTGGAGAATCCCAGTCTGCATCTGGGCTTTCGTGTCCAGAGGGATACTCCTCCTCCGCTGACTGCACAGCCTCTCCAAGCAGAACAGAAAAAAGAACCAGTAAGAGATTTTTTCCTCATGAAGCTGTTAATTTTCTCCCACAGTTCTCCTGTGGAAGCAGCAGTGACCAGAGTGTGTAACAGCAGCAGTAGTGCCTCGTCGGCAGGATGCGTAATGCGAGGGGTGGGAGGGGATGGCAGGAATTGAATTTTGGTCTTTAGTTTTCAGCAATTCTTTTGGGATAGAATCAGGGCTTGTCCCAAAACCAGAACGGGGATGGATGTCTGTGTTGAAAAGGTGCGAGCTGTAATTTTACAAGATTGGTTGGTTTGTGTGAAATGACTCTTGGTTGGGGCAGAGGTGATGCTGGAGGTAGCACTGTCATCTGAACTGGACCTGTTGGGCCACAAGCCTGGACTCCCAACTTTTAGTGAGCTGATCTTCTGCCAGATGCCACCTCCTTGGTCTGTTCTAAGCCCAAACAAGCTC
This sequence comes from Struthidea cinerea, assembly GCA_013397865.1. NCBI lineage: Eukaryota > Metazoa > Chordata > Aves > Passeriformes > Corcoracidae > Struthidea > Struthidea cinerea. Next base: position 574,520 of record VZTI01001730.1, read on the forward strand.
AGATTTGATCTGTATCATACCATCATAGAATGGTTTGGCTTAGAAGGGACCTTAAAGGGCATCTAGTTGCAACCCCCCCGCCATGGGCAGGGATATCTTTTGCTAGACCAGGTTGTTCAGGGCCTCATCCAGGCTTTCCCTGAGCACTTCCAGGGATCTGCCTGTGCATCAACCCACAATATGTCAGCTTTAATTATAAATGGTATCCATAGGAACTGTGACTGGGCAGGTAAACTCTAGATGGTACTGTGGAACTATGCCCCCAAAACAATCTAATCTTGATATTTCTCTCTCTGCAGGGGGTGGAGGGAAACGCAAAGGCAAAAGCAAAAAGTGGAAGGAAATCCTGAAATTCCCTCACATTAGCCAGTGTGAAGATCTCCGAAGAACAATAGGTAAGAGCTTTTCTCTTCTTTGGAAGTACTGCATAAATAAAACATTCCATCAGAACTGGCTTATTAGAATGGCCTTAAAGGCACTCATCATTACAGGGAATCAGTTTACAGGTGGGCATGCAATGCACATTCCTCCCGTGGTGCTGCCAGGCAAACTCAGTGTTTTCTTTTCCTAAAAGGGGCTGTGGACCAGGCAGGAGAGACTGGAATGATGCACTTGCAAGGCAGGGCTTGGGGCTGGCAGCATCCAGAGCTGGCAGCATCCAGGCCCTTTGTTTTCCATACCCAGGCTCCAGGACCCAAAGGGGTTTCACAGCTGGACAACACCTGGCATGTGGGATGGGGGCTTTCACTCAGTCTCCACCAGGACCAGTGTGGCTGTAAAAAAACGTTCAGAAATGAATCTCCTCATCACATCCTGTATTCCCTTCTAATAAGTATCACCTTATCTGGGAGGAAATGAGGCTTGCTGACTGTAGTTGAAGGTTAGTATTAATTATAGTCTGGATATGATGTTTGAAGCAGCAGCCACTGCTTCTGCCAGGCAAGTTCGCTCAGCAGCAACATCCTCTATTCACAGCCACAGCACTGCTTTATGGAGGTTTTTTACAGGACATGTAAAAACATTTTTTTAACTTAATTTGTTTTATTCATGTGGGCCAAATGCTGCAGATTTGGAAGGGAGCTTGCAATGTCCATTTTCATAGCACTGCATTTCTCCTGCTCATACGTGCCAAATTTCAGCATTCTTTTGACTGCTGCCTTGGCAGACAGGCCTAGCAGCTATCTCCTTCTGCATTCTTCACTGGAAAGCCCAGGATTACTGGTCTCACCACGAGACGTTAACTTCAGCATTTGAGGCTCCTTTTCTCCCCTACACATAAAATCCAGCCACTGGCAAGGAATGAATGAGAGGCAAGAATCTGTAACAACTGAGATAACGGGCAGCATAATTTGTCTAACTGGGGTGAACTCCTGAGATCTGAGTGACAGGGCCCTGGCACTATTTACATTAGAAATCCACAGCATGTTTATGCAGAGAAAATATGTGGAATATTTTGAAACTCTTTGCATGGTCTCCTTCAGTAAAATTTTCTTCCCTCACCTTGTGTTGTAGAGCTAAAAGGTGGTAAAGAAAAGAGGGGAGGCAGGAGAACAGAGCATAGGTTTTCCCCAGTTGACAAACATACAAAGCCTGACCAATTTCTGAAGGTACAGAACCTGCTGGAAGCAAATCTGACTTAATACATTGTAATTTGCAAAGGGAATTCTCCCCATTGTTCTGTCAGCCTTGGTTTCTAAAGGGGAAAATGGCTCCAGATAAAAGGCTCTCTCTTTACAAAGGTGTGCTATCCTAAAATGAGTAGCCTTAAAAAAATTGTCTGCCAATTATTTCTGCTTCTGAAATGCTGTTTCTAGCTTTTTTGTGTGTGTGTGTCAGCTTCATCCTAAGGTAATTTGTTTCCCTTTTTTTTTTTTGGTGATTGATTTGGTGATGTAACCAGGCCAGAGCCATTGTGGGATCTCTGGGTGGGTTTGGTTTCAGTCAGTAAAGTGATGACCTGTTAATTGGGAATTTTAGCAACTGCCCTTTCCACAGTGGGAAATAAGGTCCAAATTCTGGTTCTGTGACTCTGATTTTTGTTGAGTCGCTTTCCCACTGAGCTGGATGTGATTACACAAGGAATGAGGCACTGCTCAGCCTAAGGTCTCCTGTCCTTGGTGGCTCTACCATTTTCAGTAATCACCTGAAGTTGAAACATCCCAGACAAACAGTTGTCCGAACTTCTCCTTGCTCATACAGGGTGTCTGACACATCTTGGATGGGTGGGTCTGTAGCATTAAGTCATTTTCATGTGTCTGGTTGATCCAAGGTGCTCAGGACGGATCCACTGCAGATCCCTTGCACTGGGCTCTGTGCTCCATGGACACCCAGGAACAAGTACTGGTCACTGCAGTCTGGCCTTAAATGGCTTCTTTTACTGCCTCTGCTGAGGAAGAACAATTTCCCTGGCTTTAACCCTTCTTCATTTGTTATTTTCTGCAAGTCCTTTGAAAGGATCTCAGGATTTCAGACAACAAGTGTCTCCACAGGTACAGGGAATGTACTGAAACATCTTTCTTGGCCCTTCAGCTGCTCTGGGGCTTGCAGGTGATTCAGAGTCTTGGGGTGTTTACACATCAGCCCCTGCCCTAACAATTTCTTAACCTTCTAGTCAGTGCTAGTAATGAAATAGAGAGCCCAGGAAGGCTTTTTCCTCCAAGGCCGGGTTGGACGGGGCTTTTAGTGGGAGGTCCCTGCCCATGGCAGGGGGATTGAAACTAGATGTTCTTTCCAACCTTCCCACCCAAACCATGGTTCTAAAAGTTAAACAAGGAAAAGGCTACAGCCTAATTCAATTTGTTTAGAGATCAAGACAAATACAGGCAGGTTCTGCTCATCACAGACCTCTCTGCTGCCTGTCCTCCTCCCAGCATTTTCCATCAGACAGAGTCTTGCCACTTTGATTAAAAAAAAATCACAGCAAGTCTTAGAGGGTTGGATGAACTGGAGCACTAGGCTGTTGAGGTTTTGTTGTATTCCTCTTTTCTGGATGCTTCTCAAGAGCCGCCGGGGAAAGGCTGGAGGCAGGAATGGGATGGACTTTTTGATTTAGAGTGGTCCTGGACTGCACAGCTTGGTCTAATGCAGCCGTAAGCAATGGATGGAAAATGCTGCTGTTGTAATTGTGGCAGTACAGCCTACATGTGTGTGTAGATGCCCACGTTTTGGTGCAAAAACGTGTGTGCTTTTGCACCCCGCTAAGATGTACTGAAAAGAGTCTGTGTCTTAAAAAAAATAGTGTAGTGTGAAAAGAAATCTGTGAAAAACAGGAAGGCTGAAATAAACCAAGGGGCTGCGACCTGTGTTGACACAATTATGAGTCAGTTCATACCTTTTGGTTACCTCTGTGTTTACAGGAGACTCTGTGTTTGACTATCCATCATCTGGTGTCTCACTGAAAGACTTGCTTAGTAAAGCCCTTTTTTCCCCTCCTTCTTGTGCACAGAAATAAAAATCAAAACACCCGAGAGAAACACTGCTCTTTGATAAATAAACAAACACTGGAAACATCTTTATTAAAAGTGCCATTTAGCCAAGGAGCTATTTTTTTGGACTGGACTTAAAAGCAACTTCTTTTCTCCTTTCTTTTTTGTCCAAAGTACGCAACACCTTTTGCAGGGAAATTCAGTGGCCTTCATTGTGTGCTAATTAAATAAGCAAGGGAAGCAGGGATGCTGCACTTTACTGGGCTCTGAGAGAGGCTTGTATGCTATGAATGGCTAATGCATGTTTCCATTTGCAGCCCTCTTGCTGGCTGCATATTGTATTAAAACAGCCGGCCCTTTCCAGGTTGGAAGGTTTCCATATTGGCACCAGAGAGGCCCAGTCAGTCGATAAAAACTGATGTTTGAGGCATAGTTACCATGACTCATGTGATGGATGCTGCTGTCGATGGGGTTCTGCTATCTTTAAAACTTACAGATGACAGCTTAGCAAAAGAGAGATGTTTCAAGGGAAGGGGAAAAAAAATAGCAAGGAACAGCTTTGAAAGTTCCTACATTTGACTTGACATGAAGAGATGCCACAAGTTAGAGATATCCACCAGTTTGAAGGCCATCAGTAAACAAAAATCAGTAAAGAAAAAGTTGTCATTTTAAAGGCCAGAGCGTCTTTTTGATGATAAAAGATTCTGGATGTCTGCAAGTATTTCTGAATGACGCAAAAGGTTCTGTTGGTTAAAAGTGTGGAATTTTTATTTATTTTGCTCACACCCATTCTGTGCTTTTTTCTTGCATAAAAAAACTGCCTGGGTGAAAGAGTTGATTATTCTGATCTTTGGCAAATTTTCATTTGCAACTGTCCAAATGCTATATAATAAATCAAGATTTTTTTTCCCCCATAGATTGAACCTTGTGGGGAAACTGCCACAGAATGTGTCGGTGTTTGTTGCATAGAGTGATTTGTTGCATTATTGCAGAAAACTTTTAACTCCTTTGGTAGAGCAGTTTCTGGTTGTGCATGATGCTCAGGTAGAAGAGAACTCTGAGGATTTCTCTTCTTAATATTTTTATTCAGTGAGATTTCACAGTCAGAAAGATCAACCCTGTTAATACTAATTTGGCCATTCTTGGTTTAAAAATAAAAAATAATCTTTCCTGTGCCATTTAACCTCTTACATGGCATTTGCATCCCATTTACCCAGGGTAAAAGCAGCTTGAGCTTCCAATCCTGGCACATTCTCTTCAGTATTGTTAAAATTAGCTGTCTGTGTGAGAAACACTATGTAGAGCTGGTGAATGGCGTAAGTGGGACAAAATTGAAGCCACAGAGTTCACATGCTCACTTTTTACAACAGCTGGCTCTTTTCTCCCCCCCTCAGCCTCTTGGGTATTGTACTTTTTCAGACACGATCAAGGCCTTCACCTACACGATTTTTTTTCAGTCACTTTGCAGTTTATCTGCCTGGAGGCACAATTGGCGGCGCAGGCTGTGCAATGGGATTCAGACACTTGAGTATCTGTGGAGCTTCCTAGAAATGCTCTGCAGCCTGCACTGAGCTCCATCCTGTGGCAGAAAGCCTCCTGCTGTACCCCTGTTGTCTCACTCAGAGGTAGCTTGGACATCCCTGCTCTGCTGCACAGTGCTGCCACATCTTTCATGAATTCCCACCAGCGATTGTTTCTCGGGTTTCTTGACTCCAGAGGTTTTCCAGCACTGCAGAGAGAACCTCGTGGGTGAGGGGTCTTGCAAAAGCAAAGTGTGAGTTTCCAGGCTTGCTCGGGAGGGAAGCTGACCCTGAGAGACTGAGTGACATCGTGGCCTGTCAGTGTCCCTTGTGGGATGGTGTGTGGCACCCACAATGTGTGTGGGGTGTGTGGCACCGTGCCCCTCTTCACTGGGAATGGCATCACCCCTGGGGCTGTATCCCTCAGGGGATGGAGATGTAGGCAAGGAAATACACTCCATGTGCAGATCCCAGAGCCTGAGACCCCGTGGTGGTGTCACATATGAAGCAAAGGCACTGGAACTGGGAAAGAGAAGGCATCAAAGCCCGGCCTGATCAAAAATGCAAAGAAGCAGCCAATTTTCTCTCCACCAAATTCTTCACCTCTGATGTTTACAGTGATTAAGAAGGATGGTTGGGAAATGTAATCCTGAAGCCAACAAATAGATCAAAGGAAGGACTTGCAGCTTGCCTTCCACTGTAAATAACCAAGCTCAGCTGGTTATAACTTTTGTGATTGTCTTGTAGTATTGGTCTGAATCCTACACCTAAGGCTAGTCTCATGTTTTTGGCTAAAACTAGAGTTTAAGTTTTTGAGAAATATTTTTTTGGTAGAAAGCATTCGCTTTCCTTGGAAAAAACCCTTACATTTTTATTGGAAATAGTTTTTCAACAAGCAGTCAGGATTCCATGGCATGAAACAACCGCAAGGGGAACCGACTCCTCTTTTCTTTCCAAATGTCTAGGGATCAGGGTAGTTGTTTTGGGAAGATGCTGGTGGGGGGTGTGTGTGTAGAGCCAGAGCCAAGTACCCAGCACAGAGCTCTACACCACTTCTGGGAGGAACTGGGTTTTCTGGAAACCCAGGGAACTGGACTTGGTGGAGTAGAAAATGCTGTCTAGTAAAAATATGTAAATAAATAAATAAGGCAACATACTGTATCATTGTTATACTGTTAATTGAAATATATTTCTAGAGAAATTCGTATCATTTAAGGCCCAAGCTGGTAAATACGTAGGCTCAAAGAGAATTTTTTAACCACACAGGGCGTCCCTTTAAAATCAATTGATGCCAGGTTGGGGGTTTTTTTAGCAATCAGAATCCTGCCCTGTACGAAAAGCAGTTTTCCCACATTGGTGCCCTTAGATACCTGTGACATAAGGCACATTTCAGTCACTGTCAGCAGCAGCAAAGGGATGTCTTGCTGTTGTTCTCCCATCACCCAAGTGCCAGCCCCTCACCTGGGTGTTTGTTCGCAGCCCAGGTGCACAGGGGAGGGAGTGGGGCTGCTGCAGGGGCTCTGCATCACCCCCAGGGGCACCAGGACCTGAGGGCTTGTTGTGGATGATACCATGGATATTGGGGTGGTACCTAACAGAAAATCTCCTGGGATGAGTTACCCTCTGTAGTGGTTGTCTGCAGGGCCAGTACAGAAAGAGCAGAGAGAGGAACTGAAAACGGAGTTGGAAGGACTGCTGAAAGCTGTGGATAGGATTTATTGCTCTGGAAAAAGTTATGCAGATTTTTTTGGATTGCATTAATGCAGAAAAATACCTCGAACTGATTCATTTTTAAAGGAGAAAGAAAGTCCTTCCCCTTGACAGTGCCCACGCCATACACTTCACTTCCCCTCACTTTTCTTTTTTCCTTCTTCTGCAGTGGACACAACTTTCCCCTCTCTTGCTCTAGCCAAAAGGTCTCTGTTGCTCCTTCGAAGTACAGCTTATGCAATCTTTCCAGCACAGACCTTCCTGCAGAGCTACCCTGCAGTTTCTTGGACTTGACATGCTGTTCCATATCATGAATACATCTAAATTAAATTAGATACTCTTCAGGGGCAGGAACTGACCACATGATAGAAACTGTTCCAGCACATGAAATGATATGGCTGACGTCAAAACCATATTGTTTGTTTACAAACCCACAGTTGGTTCAGTTCCTTTCTTTAAAATCCTTCAGATTCAACTGTAATTCCATCATAAACATAGGTTTCTAGTGCTCAAATGTGGACAAACAGAGCAATGTTTGGTGCCCTTGCAAGATCAGCTGTATCCAGTTTATAGCTATGGGTGGAATTGAGAAGGGTTGGGGTTTTTTTTTTCTTTTCCTCGCAATTTTTTTTTAATGCCATCACAGAAAGTATGTGAAAAACAAGCTGTTTTATGCATCTAGTGAGACTCTAGACTAACACTGGGAGAACAGGCTGCTTGCAGGCTGCTTGTGCTTGACAACTTCCAGGACGGGAAGGGGACGCAGGGGAAATGAGTTGAAATGATCTCAGCCCACGTTCTATTTACAGAATTTATTTCACAAGACTTAATCCATTAAGTATTACCTTGGCAGGGGCAACCCAAAAAGAAAGCAAGAAAGACGTTGCTATTCTCCATAAAGATTGGGCAGCAAGTCCACGTTTCCTTAGCAAAAAGTGAGCCCACACCAGTCATCCTTCAATAGAAAGCCTCCTAAGGAACAAATATTATCACTAAACCTCTGTATTTGTGTTTTGTGGCTAAGACTGTATTAGCCTTTGCAAATTGAGAAGGAAAAAATTGCCACAACTTGCACACTTTGAATTACTTCCCAACGTTTTTACAGGGATGTGCAGGAAGGGAATTAGAACATATCCTTCTACAAGATCCATTTCATCTCTCGCTGAAAATAGAAGTAGATATTGTGAGCTGCAGGGTTTTTTCATTATCTCATTAGGTAATATGAGTCATTAAGGCTAATTAATACTTATGCAGTGATTTGTAAAATGCTATAGAAGTGCTCACGGGTCCTGTTAAATAGTAGTACTTGGTTGTTAAGGAAATTTATTTTAAAACCAATTCAGCATTTGCTGGGTATGGGGAATGACAGGTAAGGCTGCATTTATGGTAAAACCTTGCTCTTCTCCCTGCCAGACTCACTTGTAGCTTTGCTCCTGGTAGTGATGGGAAGGTGGTGGCAGGACAAAGCTTGGTTGGTTCTGCTGGAGTCAGTGAGAAAGCTTCCCTTAAATTAAACTGTTCAGGAGCCCTCTTACAATGGAAGGGGGGGAACTGCAGGGAGGGAAAAGGGGGAGAAGAGATCTACCAGACCAACTTTACAGGGATGCTGTGAAGTGAACAGCCTGAAATCCTCACCTTTGGGGATACACTCAGGCTTTTAGGGAGGGATGGGATTACACAAAGTTAACGCTTCTTGAGGAAAAGAACTCATTTGGAGTAGCTGGTAGAGGAAGTGTGACTTTGACTTGGCTTCTGCTGGTTACTACAGAAGCCTCTAGGATTGTGGCTGGGCTGTGTTTTAGGCTTTTCTGGGAACAGTCATGCAGCAGGGGAAGTGCCCTAGTGGAAATATGGCCGGTTGTTGTCCCTGTGCTCATGGTTTCCGGCTTTCAAGGAAAAGAGAGGTTGAGTGTTTTTAAGATAATCCCACACGTATCTTTTAATTCTGATTTCAAGACAGCATGAGGGAATTCACATGTGGAATGTTGCAAGCCTGATTTTTCAGTGGTTTGGCTGAATCCCTGAAGTTGTTGAGAGATTCCATTTATTTTTCAGGTGATCACTCTGTGCTGCTTTGAAAACACTTGGAGGTGATAATTTGAAATATTTCTCTGTGCTCTGTAGGTCAGAAATCAGGACATGGCCATGAATTCTGCTAAATATTGCTATTAAAATAGAACCCCCACTCGGCAGGATCAAAGCAAGAGTTATGAGGCCATTTGTGAACAGAGCTCCTGGTTGTGCCAGTAGTATTATTTACTTATTAATCGCTTTTTTACCATGCTAAACTAATGCCAGGGAATTCTAAGACTAGTAAAATAAAATACTCTCTGCCCTACTACTGTCTCTTAGCTGAACTAATGGAAAGGATGAGTGAAAGTCTACTGTAGGGAAGGGAAACAAAATTATAGAGCAGGATAGTATGATGCAAACTATGAAAAAATCTCCCAAGTTTGGGCAGGGTGGTAGACTGATACTTGATTTTGTTGAAGAACTCCCTGTTGTCCTGGCATTGGTAAAGCCAGCGCAAAAATGGTTCAACAAATAGTCTGAACTCTTATAATCCTTAAAAAATACATTATGGACCAAGGCATTTAAGTTACAATTCAATTTAGTATATTAAGAAAAGCGTGAAGGGTTTCACCTTTCCAGAAGAATTATTGATTAATTTCAAAAGATGGGAGGTCTCTGTGGTATTAAATGACACACAAAAATGTGATCTTTGCAGATGGTTACAAACTTCTTTGTACCTGCCAGATTTCACCATCCTCCAGCCCTGCACCAGCTTTCTGTTTGTACAGTGGCACTTTGAAGGTCCGTCCACGTCGCACTGATTTTCTGAGCTCTCTCTTGGACAAGTTAGGTCAGTGTTGACAGATTGGTGAAGGCTGTTCTCATGAGCAACAGGACCTGGCTCAACTACATACGAGTATTTGCAATGTTGAAACAGCTCTCTATAAGTAAGTGCTTTCAGGCTTTCATAACTCCTGGTTCAAAATATTTTTGGCATTTGTAAACATGGCTTGTGGAGAAACATGAAGCACAGGAAGAATTTGGTGTAAGTCACTTCAGAACTATTCTGATCAGTCCAAACAAACAACATTTAGCACTTAAGCACCACCAGGTTCGTCACATTTGACCGTTTGTTGTGGGTATAGTTTGTTTCATGAGCAGTGGCTTCAGCACACTGAGCTTCAAGAAGGGTCTAAAAGGGAAGTAGGGACAACCTCAAAGGTCCAATACTGGCTCTATAAGGCAAAAGAGAGAAACGTGCCGTGGGGAACTTACTGAGTACCAGGGAATATTTGATTTAATGTAGCAAAGTATGACATGTTTATGCTGATCAGCTCTCCAGCAGCCAACGCCAACTGGCAGCCCTGCCAGTTCAAGCAAGATCCTTTTCAGATTTCCTTTTCAGATCTCTTCAGCTGAACCTGCTAAACCTGACCATGAGTAACTAGGTGGGAAGTCTCTGGGAAATACCTCTGTGCTGGTGACAGGCTGGGCCCCTCATGGGAGGGAACAAACCTGTCGTTGGGGTGGGAACAAGAGCACTGTTGGCTCCTGGAGGCCTCTGTGTGCCCAGGTCTGTGCCTGAGGAGGATGGTGAGTGGAGGACAGGCGAGTGGGTGAGCTGGGGGGAAAAGCTGTAGGTAAATGAAGATGCATCCCCTTTGTATCATCAGTGGGAGTATTCCCAAGGCTTGTTCTGCTTGTGGGAGGAGAAGAGCCAGTATGAAAAGAGCAGCTGTTAAGCAGCCCCAGTGCTGGGAGTCACCTCATGACTGTCCTTAGCTCCATGGAGGCTTTCTTCCTCTAAGGTAGAAACTCTTTCCTTCTAAGACTGCTTTCATCCCTGCCCAGGAGACTGTGGGTGTCCATGGGGCGCCATAACCTCATTATCTTTTATGGAAAAAAAAAACTCAACCGACTTCTAAAAATATTGTCTGTGTCAGTATTGTCTATGCCAGTGTGACTATGAATCAGTGGTCAGAGCTGCGAGGGAGAATTACAGCCTTTTCTCCCTGTTCTTTGCCGTGGACAGCCCCAAGTCCTATGACTGGGGCTCATGTCTTTTTTAGAACCTACTTCAAAGTCTCCTCAGGGGCCAGGGGCCTTTCTTATGAGTTAAAGATCAGCTTGTTTAGGTGAGATCTTAAGGAGTGAAAGGAGGCAATGCAAAGTTTCAAACTCGGCAGAGGAGCTGCCAACGCAGAGGTCACACAAGGTTGTGGTTACTCCCACTGTGCTCTGCAAAGGGCTCTGTGCACCAGCAAAGACTGGGATTACAACAGGGCCAGCACAGAGACAGGGAAGACATGGATCCACCCTGTAGCCATGTGGTTTTCGCAAGTTTTCTGGCACTCAGTGGCCTCTGTTCCAAATCCTAAAGGAGCTCTGATGGAGACCTGCCATCCCCGTTCAAAAAAAGGGGTAGGATTTTGCTCTCAGTAGCACCCTTGAACTATGTGGAAAGTAGCCATCACCCACAACCAGTTCCTAGTAAAGCACCTATAGACTCTGAAATTTATAGTGCTCCATTAGTGCTCACTGTAACTCGTAGCATAGGTAGGTTATTCCTTTATTTTCTCTTTGTTCATATCATATGAGAAAACTCGTCCTTCTCCATCCCCAAGGACAGATTATAGTTTTTTCCTAAACCCCAGTGTTCATTGCAGGGGGTTGGACTGGATGACCTTTAAAGATCCCTTCCAACCCAAACTATTCTATGATTCTATGATTTTAGCCTTCTGTCTCACTCGTTGCTGGAGGCTGATGATGCTAAATCACATCTCCCCAAAAGCCTTTATGCTTTGTGTAAATTAGCTGATAGCTTCCTTCTACTGATGCAAGTCAAAACAATGCTTTAGCTGGCAGAATTATGTGGAATTCTGCCTCATCTGTTTTTTGCCTCCCATCAACAAACTTGTATTTCCCTAACAAGTCCTCAGATCTGGCAGTTTTCCAGGGTTTCCCTTTTTGGTAGGCAGCAATACAGAAGGGAATCTCATCCTGCTGCCAACTCACCCACTTACAGTGTGCATTGGGAAGGGATCAGAAAGCCTTTCCTTTGACTGCCTCAGAGAGAGAAGGCACTGGGAGTTCAGCTGGAGGCTCTGCCTGTGAGATATGGGTCATCAAGACAAATTAGAGAGCAAACACACCCCTTTGCTTTTCTTCCTGCCTTTTGTACCCTTCATTTAAGCAAATTTAAGTCCCGGTGACAGGTAATGCAGAGATAGCCCTTGAAAGGGAGATGTTGTGTGTATCTCCCAGGCAGGTGCAGTCTGACTTCCCTCTCTGTGCTCAGGGTGGAGGTACAATGGCAAGAGAGGGAATGTTCCAGTGACCATGATCGCTCGCCCTTGGCCGGCTCTGCCAGCCTGGGTGCCAGCTGTGGTGGTGGGTTCTGCATAGCTGTGGGTTTGATACCAGGCTGGCTTGCCAACTGGCAGCATCAGCTGGGTGACTTTCAACTCCACAAATGCCATGCCAGCATCTGTTTCTCATCCTACAGCATTTTAAATAATGCACATTTCCAGCTGTCTTCCCCTTCCTTCCCAATTCCAGAGCGCAGTTTGCTGGTTTCGTACGTTGCTCTGGGATGCATTTCCAGGCTGTGCAGTTGGCATGCAAGGCAAAGCTGGTCAGGGGGCTGCAGGATTTGATGTGAACTGTCCATGCCCTCATCCTCCAGCACGAATCAGAAGAAATCTTCAGCTGTGAGGAGTCCTACAGCTTGTGGAATGCGTTAATTAAACAAGAATCTCTGGAAGAGGTAAAGTGGTGGAGGTCCTCTGCAGATAACTTGGCAGCTCCCTAATACAGTATTCATGGCTTCACATCTCTCAGGGAAAAAAAAAAACAAACAGCTTTATAAAAGGTTTTTTAAAGCCCTGCTTTCCAGTAGGAATGTATTTGAAGAACGCAGTGAAGGCTGTGGAATCATGCTGCTCCCAAGCACAGGAAAAATTAAATTCCAGTGCTTTGTTTGGGGTAAATTGCTGACCTTTGTCTTCAGCATTAAAGCCATCTGAAGAAAACCATTAGTAGCATGCAGCAAGATGAGTTGCTTTTGCTGGATTCTTTCCTGCATACAATGTAATGGTTTAATATGAATATAGCAGGAAACAAGGAAAATTGAAAGCATAATTCATTTTGAATGGCATGATGTAAGAGGTGATTTCTTTTAAGGATCTAGAAGGCACAGGGATCAGCATTGAATATTTTAAGTAGGCTCTTGGAACAATCCCGTAACGAACTTCCCCATCTCTCCCTCCTCTTAGGACCATAAGTTCTGTGTTTCCTGCTAGTTCTCTTTTTTTTATTTATAGACTTTAAGCCTTAATCAGAACAGTCTTACTTATCAGGTTGTAAAAATCCTTTATTTTCTGTCCCAGTAAGTCAATAAGTGTTTGCTTCTTCAGCTCAGTAACAGTTCCCCATTCTGCTTTCTGGGCAGATTTACTCGGTATCACTGCAATTTCTACCCACTGAGCCAATGTCTCTAGGCACAAGCTCTTCCTGCTGCATTACAACTAAGCCTTTTCTACAGTAGCCTTGCAATTCCCCAAATTTCCCCTCCCCCTTCAGAGCCTGGGAAAGCAGATGGACCCTACAGGATGACCCGGGGGAGGGTTATGAAGTCCAGGCTGTTAGAGCCGAAGTGGGGAAGTGCATTCCAGAGGAGACAATCCTTGCACCAGGAGTGTTTGCAGAGCTCCAGCCCACACCGCCAAGCTGATCCCAAGCTCTCCAAGCGACTGCAGTGACATGGCCCGGGGCACGGGGACAGCAGATGTCTGGTATTTAGGCTGTTATGGTGTGGTGTTTTCCACTCGGGCTGGAGCTCAGCTCCCAGCTAATGACAGCCATGGGAACCCTGTGCAGTGCACGGCCGAGCAGGGCACCCCGCAGGAAAAATCCAGTGCAAAGCGTCCTGCTGCTCTCAGCCATCCGAAAGGGGAGACGGCACGCTGGAAGCTGGCAGAGGCAGGAGTCACTGCAGAGAGGCCCATCGTCAAATGTCAAACCCACAGTTTTCTCCTCAGCCATAAGGAGAAAAGCACTTGGCAAATCCAACACAGCCCTGAACCTGAGTGACAGAACGGCCTCCTTCAATCTGGCTTCTCATAACTGCTGACTTTTTCAGGGTGTTTAAGTAAATCGGTTTTATTCCCCACCTCAGGGTTAAAAGCTCCAGTTATGTCTCTGAATGCTATTGGATTGGCCTGTCACTCAGCTGCCCCAGAATGTATCCAGTGCTATCCAGATGTGATGTCCTGTCAGAGCTCTGCATGTGAAATAAAGCTAGGAATAGTGTGGATGTCCCATGGAAGTCCTTGGGGTCAGAGAATCGGAGCTTGGCATTGCTCTGCAGCTTCTGTTGCTGAAGAAGGGGAAGGCCATGTGGTCAGTGTGCTGTAATAAATATAGCTGACCTATCTGAGAGAACTGCTGTGGGCAAATAGTTATGTGGCCTGGAAGAGGTTATCAGTCAGCACAAGGAATGTGGACTCCGGGTCATATTCAGCCCTGGAATCAAACAGATCGGGGTTAAAGAGTCTGAGAACGACAGAGCTATGGCCATGGTAAAAGATCTGCTCTAATTCAAGGCAAGGAAAAGTGAATACAAAAACTAATCTCCTCGGCAGCGTGATATGAGTAGGAGAACATTAACGCCACCATGAAAACCCATCATCAAAAGACAAGATCAAATGGAGGAGAGCAAAACCAGCAGCACAACAGACGTTCTGGTTTTGGACTGGTGGAAGTTCTCGTGATCTCTTGACTGAGTTAACAGCAGCTCTTTTCCCAGGGCCCTTGCCAAGCAGCCCATGATTTCCAAGTGTCGCTGTACGTGGTTAATGCAGTGGGCATGGGAGCAGCCTGAAAAGGGTGTGGCAGCACAGGCTTGTGAAGAAGTAGCAGGAGCAACTAATGTTTCTGAAAGGCTTCCCCCAACCTGAGGAGGAACGTGCCAGGGTGTTTTATGCTGTTGCCCATTGCAGCTGGCATAGCCTAGCAGGCACTTGTTATTTCAAAGTGTGCATGCACTGTCATTTCATGGTGTTGATCTATGCTACTTTAAAATAGAATGCTTAGAAAATGGATCGTGCTTGGACCTCCTGGTCTCTAATTTGCAGCAAGTGACATTTATGCCCCTATTAATTTTAGAGAAAGGTTGTTTTAAGGCTTTGTCTCAAGAATTTATTATTAGTGACCTACTGTAGCTCTTTGAAACCTCTGCTCTTACCCAGGACTCAACTGCCAACTACTCATGGACAGTGAGACCTGTGGGATCCAGAAATGAAGTCAATGCTGTATAGCTGGACTGATGTAGAGCTGTGAGATATGATCTGATCCCAGACACAAGTAAAAGGCGGTCTCTGCCCTAACTGTGGGCAGTAACAGAGTTTATTAATCAGTGATTCCTTACCTTCCCTATATATATATATACATTTTCATGAACCCAGATATATTCCAACTGAAATGTGAATACCTACGTGGAAATTTTAAAGCTCTGGCCTTGCTTACTGAGCTTTTCAAAGTCATTGGGCTCCTCTGAGTACATGCTGAAAGACACGGTCTGTTCCAGGTGTTTTCAGTTGTTTCATCAGAAAATTATGTGAAGGTTGGAGTGAAGAATACAAGAAAATCTGATAAAAAACTTAGGAAGATAAATTAAAATGTTGCCTCACAAGAATGCTGAATTGGGAAAAAAAAAGAAGCAGACCATTTCAATTATATGAATTATCTGGTTTGGAGAACTCCACAGTACAGCAGTTCCCATTGAAATCAAGGGGCTTTGTGTGAATTCCTGGAGTATCTTGCAACATTTCTAAAATTTTTCACAATGATGGATGAAGAGGGGAATTATCTGAATAACGTACTGCAGTACTTTTAGTGAGGCTGTGCCAAGGGCAGCACCAGGTGACAGGATGGATGAAATCAGACTGGTCAACACAGACACCTAAGGCAAAGGGAGCATTGTCTCGGGTCTGTTCAGTGGAAATGTCATTTGTGAGAGACACAAGCAAATTATTCCACACTAGAGCCAGGTCTGGCCACTCTTACTGATCTAATCAGTCTCAATTGATGAGAGTAACCAAAACCAGTTTTCTTAATTGTGCTAGAAATTTTACATCTTCCTTCTGTCATATTTTTGCTGACTTCCTGCCAGTATTTGCACAAGCTGTTGTCGTTGAACAGTGTAGATTGATTCTGGGGAAAGTAAGGCAAGTCAGCCATGCTCACCATGTTGACTGTGTGATTCAAAAGTGGTTTGGCCACTCCTAAAAAATGAAGAAAGAAAATTCTCCTGGTCCTTGGCAGAGGATAAGGTGAATACTTTCCAAACACCCTGATTTCCTTTCACTTAAAGCCCGACATCCAAAAAATGGGGAGGCTGTCATCACATTTATGAGTGAGTTCATTTGAGAGCACGATGATCACTCAAGGGAATCTGGCCAACAGGACAGGGTGGAAGAGAGACCTCTTGCAGATGGTTGGTTGGTTTTTCCCCCAGGGGACTTGGCTGGGACACTCCAAGACAAAAGACACTTGCTGTCATCTGCAGCAAATGTTCTCCAAGTGCTCCACCACATTTGGCAGTTGCAGCCAGGGTCGACTCAACTCTTGATGTTGCCCAGGACTGTAAATTCTGGTCTGTGAAGTTTGTTGTGAGAGGGATTATCAGAGGAGATCTTTTACTTTAGCTTGTCTCTGCTCTGCTTGGAAACTGCAGCGTATATGGCGTTTTTTATTTAGAGTAGGATGTTAAATGTAGTGTCCTGGCCAAATTCCAGCCTGGGTGTTTATATTCTGCTCAATTAAATGCCATTGCTGGATCATTATGTGAAAGCAAACTGTGGTGCTTGTCCTCTGCTAGTAATGTATATACCCTTAAGACCTGATTTATGGAGAGGCACATCAACCCTCCTCTGAGGATCACAAAGTCATGATTCACATCAATAATGATAGTGTGCACTAGACCAGACCTTGTGGATTCTTTTTCTTGTTTTTTTCTTTGTAATCTCAAGGTTTATTTTCTTGCTCTTGCAGTATCGTTGCTTTTCCTGCAGTGTTAGTGTCCCTGAGTTATCACATGATGTATCTCCAGTGTGCTGCTGTACCACAGGTCCACTCTGTGGGGGAAGGATAAAAAGCCAGATCTTTTAAATCAGGGTGATTTCTCAAATGCGTATTTCTTCAAGAGGCTTGTTTAGTCTGTTTCTGTTTTGCCAGGATGTGTGTTTTTAGGAGTCTCCTCCTTTTCCCATTTAAGTCATGATTCTCTTTTGCTACATCAATAGTAGTGGTCGAACCTGAGAAGACTTGGAAGGTGTCTTTGACGGGCGTCCAAAAGCAATGAGTATTTATTCATATTCTCTAAACCTTTCCACTCATCAGGGAAGGACTGCCCCGTTTTTCTGTGTTTATTCAGTGCCTAGCACCATGCTCCACTCCATATGTTCTTGCTCCTGTGCCATGATTACCCATTAGCACATTAAATTTATCTTTCTTAGTATTAACGCTACAAATTATTAACAGGAAGAATGAATGAGGAGATACAACTTTGCTTTCCCCTGCATTGCTTCTTTGGGAGGAGGTATCTATTCCAGCAAGGCAATTCAGCAGAGATACAGTAGAGATCTGCTCCTGTCTTCTCTTTAAGTCTTGTATCAGGGGCATAGCCACAGGTTTCCCCTCTTTGCATGCCAAAACCCAGGCATTTATTTATTTTTTAAAAGTACTGATTGAATTATCTTATTTTCTAGGTGTGAAGAATGGTAGAAATTGTTGAGTTGTAGAGCAGTGGTTTGACTCAGCCATGTCAGGTGCACTGACCCATTGAAACATAGCAAGAATCCAGGTTTTGCCTAAAAAGGATTTGTGCCGTGAGATGCAGAATCAGTTGCAGATCTCATTAAGGCCAAGTACATTTATTTTATTTTTACCTGAAGCATAATTAATTCAAGAAGCGAGTTCCACAGGTTATATTTTTAGATATTCCTGGGCCGAGATGAAAAAGAGAAAAGCTGGTCATTTCCTCGTAGCTGGGTTGCAATGGACAGGGCAAGAACAATGGTTTCTGAGGAGGGACTGGTGGCTCCAGCCTTCTTCCATAAAGCAGCTGGAGTCTGGAATTCACACATGAAGGACGTGTGTTTGTGTATGTTCTGAAAGCAGCACGACACAAATGTTGTGCTGTGACTTGCGTAACGTGCAGCTCCATTTCCCAACAGCTTCATGCGCACTGTTGCTGGCAGAATCCAAGGCCACAGCTCTAATGGCAAATTCACATGGGAGCTAAACATGCCCAACCAACCTCAAGCTGCCTTCAGATCCCTTGACTGAGGAGCACTGGAGCTGTATGTCTGTTTTTTCACAGGGGGTTGACCCCATCCAGAGGGTCAAAGCTGGGGATGATGCTGGTCATGCACAGGCAGTAAAATGATCTTGCCCTGCAAGTGCTACTTCCTGAGTTTTCTTCTTGACTTCATCTCCACAGATGAGATCAGTGGAAAGGAAGATGGGGAGGGAATAGCGTGGAGATTGCAAAACATGCTGGGAGAAATGTACTTTTCCATGCATGTCTTGCTTGCTGGGCTGCACATTCCTCTTTCCCTGATGGCAGTATTATGTGCTGGGTTTTGCTGGTAGCTAGGCAGCTACCCAAAGCAACAAATCCAGGTGCCAATGAAACTTTCCATTGACTGAAGTGGGTTCGAGGGCAGCAGTAACAACTCACAATTCAGTCTCTTCTGAGGCCACAACACAAGGTCCCATGCAATATTTTTAACGGCAAATTATTCTAAAATCTCTCTCAAAACATAATCTGTACTTCATGCTGCGCATCTGTACCAAGGATTTAGAAGAAAAATGGGTTATTAGTACCTAATTTACATTTTATGTTTTATGCTTCCTGGCAAGTTAAAGCTGTGGTCAATGGTTCGGCCCCAAATGGCCCTTTCATTACTCAGGCTGTCCAGACATTCATAACCTTATGAGTCCTTACCAGAGAGGCTCAGATTTGTGCCAGAAGTGTTGGGAGAAGAGAGCGCTCATGTGGAATATGTGTAATGTAAGAACTGAATGGAATTCAAGGAAAGTAAGGTAATATTAATCCTTGATAAGCTGCTAGAGATGCTTAATTAATTATTACAAGTCATAAAATTATACAAAACATTGCATGAGTCTTATGCAGTCACTCTTATTTTTCCTCATCTTCTGCTGTTTTATGTTTATCTGTTTAGGCCAAAACTCTGGAAAAAGAAGCTGCTTGTGTTTTGGTTCCCATATGACCCTCAAAGATAGCATCCTCTGAGAGTTTTCCAGTCAGCATCCAGTGAGGCTCCCAAGTCAAGGTCCCCAAACACCAGCAGGCAGGACAGAACTGGCCCTGTAACACATGATAAATACTAACAAGACTTCTCCCAAAGCCAAACCTTCTGAGTAAAGGATGCTGTTACTGATGGGCTGGGTAGCACCATCCATTAGTGAATTTGTCTAATACTGCACATTATAAGATTAAGATCTTGCCAGAGTTATGTAGACTGAAATTTTCCATGCTGGATGTTTTCTGTGCTACATTTTTTTCTTTTTTTTTTTCCTAATTTTTATTTTTTTTTATTAAAGCTAACACTCTGAAGGTGGAAGCCAAGATTGATCAGAAAGACAAAGAAGTAGCTATTCCTTAAATATCCAAGTATGAGATCTGTTGCAGTTTCAGAGGATGTTATTTTCATTGCACATTGCTGAGGGAGTTGACAAAGTTTAACAGTATTTTGCTGCAACTCATCTGCCTGTTCATCCTCTCAGTCAAAAATAGAAGAGGC
This sequence comes from Struthidea cinerea, assembly GCA_013397865.1. Lineage (NCBI taxonomy): Eukaryota > Metazoa > Chordata > Aves > Passeriformes > Corcoracidae > Struthidea > Struthidea cinerea. The sequence goes on from VZTI01001730.1 coordinate 594,017, forward strand.
CATTTAGTGTACATTTCAGGGAAGGACCCCATCTTGAGGATCTCTCCATGCTTTTCCCTCCAGTGGAAGAAAGCAGACTGTGACTCAAAGTCTTGCAGGTGTCTCCCAAAGGGTGTCCACTTGGAGAGCTGTTGCAGAGTTGTCAGTGTGCAGCAAACCCATATCCCACTTCTACTGCTGCACACTATCAGTGTGGGACGAGTGCTGGGATCAGACGGATGGGGGATTTGGGACCCACAGTCTAGAGAGATTGAGATTGACTGTAGAAGTGGAGGAAACTTGCTCATCTTGGAGGAAGTAGAATGGAGGAGCAGTACTGCTGGAGAAGATGGCAAAAGTTAGGAAGGGAAGGTGAAAGAAAAAATAGGGGGATCGTGGTCCACAGAGTCCGTAGAACTGAGGATGATCAGCTAACACAATTTACAGCTTCCTTCCCAGCTCCCAGCAGCACAAGCAGATGCACTGACACCCCTGTGTCAGCACTGCTGGTGTGGGTATCACTATCAGTGGCAGTGTGATGGAGTTTCTGTTTCAAAGAAAATGTAGGAAAGAGCTCAAGAAAAGCTGTGTTGAAAGAACATTCTTCAAGTTGCCAAGTCGAAAGTTCCCAGCCTTTTGTGTAAGCTCTTCCAAATGAGCAAGACTTTCTCCTTTGGCCCACAGGAGTTTTTTTTTCTTCAGTTTTTCAGTTCCTTAAAAGCTTAGGAAATTAAGCATGCAAAAGTATGTGTTCAAACAATGAACACCTAAAATAAATTTTGAATTAAGGCTGCCTATGCAGCTTAAATTCATCTTTCAGTATATATCAAGTAATTAATTGTCTTCCCCAGGAGCCCTAATGTAGTCAGTTCAAAAGCCTGCGTTAGTCTGGGGCTGGAACTGGGTTTTCTAATAAAGGAGCATAGAATGGCTGACTCATTTATTGCATGAGGTAAAAGGTGTGTGGTAAATTTAAATGGGGATTTGCAGCATCAAAGGAAATGGTCTCGGAGCCAAAGCAATTGAATAGCATACTAAGGAACTGGACAGGGATAGATCTTATGTGATGACAGGCAAGTCACTTAAAATTAGTTTTTCACAGTTGGCCTCTAATTGTGCTTTTTCCATTTTCTGAGTAGTTGCCTTGAGATTTTTGGGTCTCGGTTGCCAACATGTCCAACGGAAACAAATGGAAGATTGGCTTTGGACACAGAGAACAGCATAGAAAGTTAAATACAGAGAAAATCAAGTAGCACCAATCAGTGGATACTTTTTACCTTAATCTTCGTATGTTTCAGTTCCCCATCTGCAAAATTGGACTCTCTGTCCCCCAGAGGTGGGATGCAAATAGATCCGTGAATACACGCGAGGTATTCAAAGGCTGCATTGGAGAATGTCACGGAAAGGTCCGTGGGGAAATGAATCACTATGTCTTCAGCGCAGGCCTGACTGGTGTGCAGTAAATACAGTCCAGGGCCACACACTGAACCAGAGGAGAGGACCAAACACTGAATAGCTGCTCATTATTAAGCACTGTCCGTCCTGTGCACTGAATGAGGCGAAGGCCCTGTGGGAAAAGCAGTTTGCAGTGATGTAATTAAGGACTGTACCAGAATGCACTCACAGTGAGCAGCGGCATTCAGGCTGCACCAGCAACTTTAATTTAGGTTTTTCCTAGGTTTTGAGGCTTAGCTTTGCAACCTCAATCACGTTCCTTTAATAATTTGGGGTGCGTCAATGTAACACTGCAGCTGAATTCTTCCTTGTGGAATATTATGTCTTACAGAAAAAAAATGTTCTGTAATCAAAAGTGAATGTGTTGCATTACTTCCTGTTTGCTCCCCATGCTGCTATGGATAATTGCTTCTTTCCTGCGGGTGGAATGAAGACTGTTGAAGTCCAATGGCCTCAACCATGGGCTGCTTATTCAATGTGGCATGTAAGCAGCAGGGATTTCCTTGTCCCTGGCTGGAGAGCTGCATACTTTACCTCTTCCATGCAAGTAGGATGAAATTAATCAGTGTTGGTTTTCTCAGCAAGCAATGAAATTTCAACCACTGCAATGTCGGAGGAGGAAGACTCCTCAAAGGGGACCAGGAGAAAATGCATGAATGAGAAGTTCCTGCCAAGACATGAACACTACACTTGAGTGTGTCTGAAACGTTGGGTGCAGAGAGTAAATAAGCCCCATGACAGGTCTAGCCTAAATACCCAGCACTTCCATGGCAAGTAGCCCATACTTTCACCAACCTTGGCATCGAGACGAGGATAATATTTTTGCAAGGATGAACGGCACTCAAACAATGTCTCTAATGTTTCAGTGTCGTTGCAAGCATGCTTTCCTTTCAGATCAGCCATGTGGCTCTTCGTTTCCATCCCTTTCCCCCTTTTCCTTTCAGGGAAGTACATTTTATGTGTCTGCTCAAGAGGAAATCCCTGTCTTCTGTAGAGTTCCTGGGCTGAGGACCCAGAAGACAGTGCACCTCAGTCCTGGGAATGGAGCTGTTAACCCTTAGCTGATGGTTCTCTTCCACAGCCTCATGCACTGTGCTTAGTGTTCCCCTATCTCACTCTCACAGGAGAACCTACCCATCTCTAAAGTGATAATTACACAGAGCAATTCTGAATTCTGTATTTTGAGAACTCCAGCAACTGTTGCACTGACTGATGAGGTGGCAGGAGCTGTCTATCCATGCACATGGACACAGAATATTGCTGGTGAAGCCACAGCTTGCTCCAAACATCTGTGCAGCAAAAAGCCATATACAGCATCTGCCCTACCCATTCTGGAGGTCAGCAGGAAAGTACAAGCACAAGAGGCTACTCTGCTTGGTAGAATTGAAGGGGCAACCCAAATCTAAGTGGCTGCCCCATAAGTGATCTTTTTCCCCATGCCTGAGCATCCCTTCACGTTTATGGCCTCAGAGCTGATGCTTCACACAGAGGGAAGGTGGTGTCACCCAACCGAGAAAAGGCAGCGTGAGCTGTTGCACTGTTCTTATTTCTGGCCTCATCCTCCTCACCTCCTCGTATGTTCTTGACAGAATAACTTGGGAATGGTTTCTCATGCAGTTGTGAGGCTGCTTTACCACACCAGAGTTACTCCTTGCCGTGTGTCAGGCTGGCATTAAAGTTTATGCGATAACCGGATTAGATTTCCGTGTATCCAGCTGATATATTTGAGAAAAGCAATGTCTTAGTGGGTGAGCACCTGGCTGGAAGGGTGCTGGAAAAGGCTTCAGGCAAGCATTAGAATCTCAGTTATTCATTTATTTCTTCAGATCCAACATGCTGAAGAATCTTCTTCCAAGTGAGAAGTAAAATGTCTAAATATGTTTTCAGCGTCTAAATACCATATTAGTGCTCATGAGGTAGGCAACCCTACCTGAAGTTCCTGTTAATTTTGCCTTCTGTTCACTGAAATTCTTTCAGTAACTTTGGAGGTGGTAGTCTGGGCTTCTTGTTTTGCAGATCTGAACACCATTATTTTGTGTTGCTGGATATTTGTGGCTGTATGTTGAAATTTAGGAAACAAAATGGGGAAAAAACACTTCATAAGGGTAAGATGTTTTTCGTATCACAGTGTGAAAATAAACCAAGAAATGAGCAGGAAAAAAAAAGAGATAAACTGAAAAAATTCAAATACTAGAATAACTTTTAAAACTGCAAAAGTTTTCACATATTTTCCCTATGACAACCCAGGAATGAAGTGGAAGTTCTCTCTAAAATTGCCTTTTTTTTTTTTTTTTTTTTTTTTTTTTTCTTTGTAAAAACCA
>VZTI01001730.1:597794-668626 GCA_013397865.1 Struthidea cinerea
TTTCTCTAAAATTGTTTTTTTTTTTTTTTTTTTTTTTTGTAGACCTAAGTAAGACTGTTCATGGTTTTCTGTGTCTGGACACAAGCTGCCCCACCCTCTGCATCCATCCCAGTAATTTTGTATGAAGGGATCCTTGGTACTGCAGACTTCTGTCAAAAAGGAGAAAAAAATACTTGCTACTGGAAATCCCCCTCTTGCACAAGTTGCTTTCAGTGCATTTGGAGTTTCTAAATGACTTTAAAATCTCTTTGCCACTCCTCCTATCAATTTTACTCAGCAGCTCAGCTCCTTCACGCCCACTCAGAGGGGGCTGTCACTCAGCAGGCAGTCAAATCAGCCTGTCAATATAAACCAAGGCAAAGTCAGTGTCTGTATTACTACAAATAAGCCACTTGTAGTTGAGCAAAAGATCCATTTAAGTGGCAATTTAGCAGTGTTGTCACAGGCCAGTGGAACCCCTTAAAGTTGTTGAGGATTGATTATGTTTTTCAGCATATTATTGTCTCTGATTGCTTGTATTGGTGGTTGAGCTTCTTGTGCAATTTTTGTTAAAGGCTGGGATTGACAAACACTTCTAAAATATGTGGAGTTTTACCAGTGTGGAGTTTTGCTGTACTTGAAGCTTGGGGTTTCAAAACATCAGGAGAAAAAATGGAAAGAAAAATACCTAAGAAAATTTAGCAATGAAGTAATAACAACTAATAGCATCTACTATTCTGTTAAAGGATTCACTCATAAAATGGCTGGGATGCTTAGGACTTGCAGTGGCTATTGAACAGCATGCAGAGTAAGTAATCCCTGTGAATAGCTTTATTATGTGCCTGTCAGTAACGTGTGCTGCCTAAATATGCGCTCGCAGAGTGACTGTGCTGGTGGCTCTGTGCGCTCTGCCACTTACTGACCTGGTAAAAGTTTAGTCTTAAAAAGGAAAGCTGCTTTGCTTTCTACCTGGGCTGGTTTAGAAATCAAAGAGTAGTTTTGCAGAAGTCTTTTCGTCTTAAGAAAGTGATTCACAAGATGTCTCCATTAGTTTCCTGGAATCGAGATGTTTATTTTGTGCTATGTACAACAGCAACAGTTCTGTAGATTTCATAACATTAAACATTCAAATTGCAACTTCTACTGAAATTTTCTTTCAGCATGTGTTACCCAGAATGTCACCAGGCAGGAGTCTAAATAACATCACTAGACAGAAAGTAAGTTTGGTATTTCAGTTGAAAACTTTCAGAGTGGACATAAAAGTCCCAAATAAAAAAAAAAAAAATCTCAGTAGCTACGGTCTTTGAGAACAAATCATCCAGTTCTGTCATTCCCATCTGAGGCAGAACAAAATGAGAACAACTAAGTGTTTGTTCCCCGAATTTCCCAGGGCATTTCTGAGGTGAGTTTTCATATTTCTTTGAGGGATTTTTTTTTCCAGTCCTCTGGCCTTGCCACAGAGACATTGTTGAAAGTCATTTAAGAAGATAAAGGCAAACTCCTTTTCTAGCCAGGGTGGTGGTCAGGGTTATGGTGTGAGCAGCCCTTCCCCTGGGGCTGCACAAGTACCACATGAAAGTGCTGGGAAATGGTGGTGGGGCATCTTTTGTGATCAGCGTGAAGTAGTTTGGAAGCCCACCATGCCCTGAATACCTTTGTGACTGGCCACAGAGGCAACTGTTCAAACACTGTGCTTGGGAAACCTCACCAAAGGCATTGATCCAGGGCCATGTGCTTTTCAAGTGTAATTTATGGGAATGGAAAGCAGCTTACTACTAGTAATGGTAATTTTTTGACTAGAAGTGTAACACACCTGCCCATCTGTCAGTCAGCCAGTCAGTCTGTCTCCCTGCTCTTTTGTGCTTTTTGTTCCCTTTCTATGCACTGTTATTTTAACTGGCAGCCAAATGTAAAAGAAAGGATGTGTTTAAGAACATGGTACCTAATAATTTAAGTTAAAAAAAACCAGCTTTAAAATATTCCCATTGCACATTCGCAGTCCAGATTTCCTGGCGATTAATCCTGGTGCACGCATTTCCACTGTCGTGCTGGTGTTGACTGTGGAACTGAGAGACAGAGTGAGTGGTTTATTCGTGTAAATTGTGCTTGACAGAGGTGGGAAAACTAAGGTGGGCTTGATCAAAGAGCCACTGGAATTGATGGGAATCTTTCCTTCCATCTGAGTTGGTCAGAGCACGGTGCTGATAACACCAAGGTTGGGGGTTCACTCCCCATATAGCCCATTCACTTGAGACCTGAACCCGATGGCTGGGTTCCTTCCAACTCAGAGTATTCTGTGATTCTGTGATTTCAGCAGGTTTAACAATTGTCTTCATTATTGGCAGCAATTATTTGTTGTCTTTCCCCACACCCCATACTTCACACAACAGTATTTTTGCTTCTCTGATTGAGAGGCTCAAGCCTCTTAATGACAAGCTCCATCTTCCCCAGCTGAACCTTGACCCTGCAGTTTCTGCTTTTGGACACGGGGCTTGGTCAGTGACCCATACAGAAGGGATGCAGTTGCCTGAGCAAGTAACTTTTAGAAGGTACCAGAAGTGTTGGGGGAGGACAGGAATAACTCAGCAGAGTAGCTCAGATTTTGTTAGGATGAGATTTTGTCTTCCACTGGCAAACAGCCTGGTCTCAGGGCAGAGCATTTTCTCTTTGCCATCTGACTGTGCTCCTGGCACAAGGCTGGATGACCAAATGTCTCCCCTGTGAGAGCTGAGGGTCCCTCCCCAGGCTCTGGACACCACTCATGTTTTCCTGTGCAGTGATTATATTGAGCTCACAGGATCTTGTTTGATCCTCCTCCTGCTGCTGCTACAAAAAGGGTGGGTGGGTTGTTATCCCTCCTGTCAAAATCTGTGTCCAAAATTAACAAAGCCACAAACGCATTCTGGTTCAAGTACTCGTGCAAACATATTTATGCAACTGCTTGTAGGATTTGACTTTCAAATAGAATTCCATGAGTAAAGCTTCAATACAGCTGCTTTCAAAAAACAAATGAGAAGATCCATATGTATCACTGAAGTGTATTTAACGGCGAGTTTGTTCCAATATTCTCCAAGCATATTTTCCATATTGGTCCAACTGGACTGTTTCCATCTCCAGTGTAGTGCTGCTGTGATGTGCGGAGTTTATCCCTGTAGCCTAATACCATGAAAAGAGTGGAAATAAGGGAAGTTATACAAAGCAAACACTGTCTGCATCTGAATAATTACATTAGATGTTCGATGATCGGGAGATTAAATTTTGTTTGTTTTAAAAAAGACAGCTGACAAGCAAAGAAAATTAAGTTGGCAAGACTTAAAACCAGTTTGGGGTAATTCCATTGTCTCAAGTGAGCTTGATTGCATTCCTGTTTTTAATTAATTAAACTTAGATAGTCAGTGCCAGAACAATGCTTGCTGTAACAGCATAGATGAGGGTCTCCAAGTCTTTTGTAGAAAATCCTAAATTCAAATGGAAAAAAAATAAACCAAGGCCAAAAAATGTGTTCTCCCCCAGTACTTCATATGTTAGGTCTGGAGCTTTCCTCAGCAATGAAGGGCTGGTTTGAACTGCAGAGCAGGACGAGCTGCTGTTTAGAATAAGGAATCTGTCAAGCCATTATCTTGTCATAAGTTGTAACAATTTCCATATTTTACTAAAAAATAAAGAAAGCAGATGAAATATTTATGGTTAGAGAGAGTGTGCTTTTGCCACCAGCAAGAGAACTTCATCACAGCCCTTGGCTTCAGACTTCCTGTCCGGCACCTGCACAGCTCCAGACCTGCCAAGATAAACACTCTCCAAGACAGAGGCTGCGTCGTCCTTTTTAATCTCTGTGAAGTGCCAGGTGAAGTTCTGGAGCAGTGTAGCGGTTAATGTATAAAAAGACTCTGCTGTGCTCTCCCGGACTGAATTTCCGCTCCAGGAGTTTGCGTTGCAAGCAGAAAAATAGCCAGGAGCCACAGGGCCATCAGCAGCACTCGGGGCTCCCACACTTTAATGGACTTCTTCTGGCCACGCTGCTCGGAGGGAGGCAGTGCCAGTAGCCCCATTTTATAAATACAGCATGCCACTGAGGTCTGCAGGGCACAGAATATTAGCTGTGCTGGTAACTGAATTCCCACGGGAGCCTGGATGCTTGTATTAGGCTTTTATAGCATGACTTACTGCCACAGTTTTTAGGAATTTTTGAATGAACTGAAATGTGACATTTTTATTCCTGTCTTGTGCTCTCTAACCATCTGGCTTGCCTCACTTTTTAAATGCATTGCTGGAGACAGGGCAAGTGGAGAGTCCTCAGCATCTTAACCACAGGTTTCCATTGTAAAACAGCCCCCCTCAGCCCCCAAACAACAAAAAAAAAAAAACCCCAAACCAAACAAACCCCAAACCCCACCTGGGTGTGTGTAAGAAGGACAAGGAACTTCCCTCCTGTTGCTTCCTCCCATTCCCAAAACATTCCTGAGTAGGCACCATGAGAAAGAGATCCCTGTCTACGTTACTGTAGTTTTTTGGTCAGGCTCTGCAGTTTAAACAGCAATATCCCTGTTTCTTCATCCGAAATGGTCCCCTATTTTCAGTTTCTCAAAGAGAGAAACCTGATTTGTTTTCCACTGCGAGTACCTGGGTTCCCAGCAAAGTTCACAAAGTCCTGACTGGCCATGACACCTCCAGGACTGAAGTCCATTGAAAAATAAGAGTAAGAATAAGAAGGTAATAAGAGGGTATTCAGATGTGTTAACATGGCCCATCTTGGGGTTTTGCTTTTGAACATAAGGATTATCTTTTGTATTGAAGCATTTTTATTAGAGATGGAAAACCGTCTTTTGTAGAATGCGAGAGCTGGTGTTCCAGCTTTCCAGATTATTCTGAAATACAAGAGCAACACAGACACTGTTAATAATGCAATCAAAGCAATTTAAATCCTTTTAAAGCATCCACAAAGGATCCTTTGATAAGAAGCAACTTTCATCAGCCTGAAAGACTAGGCAGTTTAGTGTGTGCTGTTTATTAAGTTTATATGTAGACAGTGGTAATTCCACTTTTGGCTGGAGAAGAGCAGCAGTAAATTATAAGACATCTTTATAAGCACCAGTGTTAGACTTGCTGGTTTTAAATGAAAAATGTATTTATATTAATATAGCTCTAAATGGGGTTATTCAGTGCTTAAAGATGCAATTTGTTTTCCATTAGTACTCTGAATGGACACAAAATAATTCTGTAGACCTTAAAGGCTTTGGTCTTTTTTTTTTTTGACAAAAAGGAGGAAATTGTTACAAGTGCACAGTGCACGATGGGCTGTGAAAGTCTGTTTAGTTCAGTTGTGCTGCATATTTTTTAATCTTGCTCTTAGTTCCTGCCTTTGTCCTCCTTTTCATTGTGTGTCTCTATAAGGAAACTTACATGGAGAAAGCAAAGATGGGCGAAAAAAACAGAAGTGGTTTTAGATTTGGGCTGCGCTGGGTAGGATCTCTTTTAGCAGCATCTCCCTGAGTTTGATTGAGGAGGGGGGTGTGCAATTTTGGGACCTCTCTAGCTGAAATTTCCATCTATCTCAGGGATGTTGGGCATCACTTTGACAGGCCCCAGCCCTTTGGAAAAATAAAGTTTTACTTTTGGTGTGCCAGCAGTCTTAGGAGCTGACTGCTACTCCCTCAGGCTCCAATGCTGCTCCTATTGCCCAGCTGGAGTGTAGGGACTGAGGCATTCAAATGCTTTCTTCCATTAATTTGAGGCGCTTTTTGTTGTTCTGGAACAAAGCAGGTGAGAGGAAGAGAGCAGCAGACGAATGATAGACTTGGAACGTCTGAATGCTTTTGGTTCACCTTAAAGAAAAAAAATAGGGAAGAGAAGATGAATTCTAAGCTTGGATCATTGAGCATGAGCAGGAAATGAACAATTAAGTCTTCCTGCATCCTCTTTGGGGGTTCCAGGTGTTGGTTGGTTGGTTGGTTGGTTGGTTGGTTGGTTGGTTGGTTGGTTTGTGGGGTTCTGTTGTTATTGCTGTTTTGTGTGGGCTTTTTGAGGCAGCATAATTACTTTGCATTTGGATCTTACTCAGTTTTCATCTGATTTAATGCCAAGGATAGCAGGGATCCAGAGGTCAAGTCCAAATGTTCCCATGCAGCAGCGTGGTGCGTGTCTTCTTGGCGATTCTCCATGCATTTCTTTGGAAAATCTGCTCTTGGGATTCCAGTGTGCTGGAAAATAAAACATTACTTAATAGATAGTACATAAATACAATCCTTGGCCACACCAATAAATGACCAAAAAGCTGAAAAGATGTTTCTGGCTTTTCTAGACTTTAAAAGTGAGGTTTAAACTGAGCTTATCCCTCCCCACAGACGTCTACAGGAGGAAGCCTGTAGCAGTCTCACTTAGACACCTGCATGTTACACTGAATATCAGGGGTTATCACCCAGTTTTGTAATTCAGCACTAACCCATCAAAACTCACAGGCTTATTGCAAATGTGGAAGAGGAGGGGGGACCTGGTCTCTGCATTTTCTCTCCAAAATGGCTACAGTGACACTATAGCCAGCCAAAAAAATGCAAGGTATTTAAATGAGAAACTAAGACAAAAAATCTTCACAAGGCACAGGGAGGTTTTTATCTAATTAAAATATTAGATTTTCTCCTCTTTTAATTGAAAGTTGGGCATTTCAGCATCAGCAACTCTATTACTTTGTGTTGGGTTTTTCACTTCGTCAGTGGTATGTTTTGACTGGTATGAAATTTTGTTAATACGACTATTTTTCTTAGGCATGGGCTCAGATATTTTTCAGAACCTTACCAGAATATCTGTTGGGGAACAAATTTGGCCATAGACTTTGAATGGTGACAGCATTACGTGTGCAGGTGCAACTATTTTGGTATGTTCTTTGTGCTGGGTGCTCTTGAAATTAGTATTTCAATACATAAGCTATGAAGTAAAGGGAAAAATGAGTCAGTAGAATTACGAATAAGCATAATTTATCTTTATTTATCTTATGAATGTTAATTATGGCATTTTGTATAATACCTTTTCTATATTAATCTGTGTTGTTGCTCTTTTAGGAAGATGGAGAATTCACTTGCATGTGTGCGTTGCTTGCCCGTGATATTTTCTAAATAAAAAGGTTGGCGTCAGTGAGAAGTGTCTGCTTTCCCAGGACTCTGACCCACCCAGCTTTTCACCCCCGTTTTGGGTGACTTTGCAGGTGTTAAACAGGATGGCGCTGAGGCAGGAGGGTTTGACTACCAAAGATATCACTCTCAGAGCTGTTTTCGTTACACTTCATCATCATAAGCATATGGTTTCACTTCCAAGTGTTTAACATTTCCATTTCCTCAGGAAATCATTCCTTCTATTTTTTAAACTTTTGAAACTGGATGGATATTTTTGCTGGCAGGCGGAGCGAGAGCGACACAAGGCTCAGCCCCAGCCCAGGAGAGCCCCTGGCTGCGGTACCCGCCTGCCTCCCCATCCCTTCCCTCCTGCAGCAGCTCCTGAGCACGGCTCAGGGTGCTCCAGCCGCGTCTCTGGGGTGCAGCACTCTGTTAAAACACTTCTGCTTTCCTCGCTGTAATAAAACCATCCACTCCTTTTTCAGCTTTAGCTGAGAGACGTGTTTTTCTTTCTTAGTCTGCTCCGGGCCCATGCATCCCAAGAATTAGTTGAGTGCAGATTCCTTTAGCTGACTTAGTGAGGCCAGCGGCAAGATCAGGGCCTAAGAAAATAGTTTGTGTCACCTACAAGGAATGAAAGCGTTTTCGTCGTGTATTTATTGTCTGTGTTGGTACATCCAGCAGTTAAACGCACATGACGGAGGAGTGGATGGCTCCAGGGAGCTGCTCTGGCTGTTGTGTTTTCAGAGATTATTTGTGGTATTTCCTTTTTCCTCATTATGAATGGGTCACCCTTCTCATGCGTTGGCCAAGTTCTGTAGAGTAGGAGGAAGCCTGTGCTCATCTCTTCTTTATGTTTGCTTATCCACCACGTATGTCATGGTGTTCAGCTGCTTGTTTTCTTTCCCTGCTGTGCTATGAAGTACAGGTATGGATGTGCAATTTGCACACGAATTTAGCTAGAATCAGTGGCCCTTTCAGTAGAAGATCATCCTCTGCTACCTTGGGTGTCATCATAACAACTTTGATAAACTAACTGCATTTTGTACGGCCAGCGTTGTCACTGTGCATCAAATGATGCTGTACAAGAGAAAATATGGGGCAAACCAGCTGATTATTGTGTTTGTTCCTTTCTGTTTTACTCTGTTATGAATCCAGACAGCCTCATTCTTTGCAGTGCTGGTTTGGTATGGGGAAGCTTGCTGTGGGTCTGGGCTTCTGGAGGGGTTGATTCCTGCCACCAGGCAGGCTGTGTGCTACTGCCTGGGTGTGTGTTTTATGCATACCCTCACAAGAGTTAGTTAGTCGAGGTAGCAGAAAACAGCATCAGGTGGATGTAGTTAAACCTTCACACCTCCCAGGAGAGCTCACCTGAGCTGCTGAGGCTCTGGCTTCGTGCCAGCCTCTGGGATGTTGTCAGTGGCTGTTTTGATCCACTTTCCTGACTCCTTCACTTCCCTTAGCACTGTACGTGTCTGCACATCCCTTCAGCAATTGCTCACTAAAAATGCCACTTGGTCAAGCAGCACAAGCTGGTACCCCCCACAAGGACACCCCAAGGCTGCTCCGTGTCCCAGTGATCCCACTGGTTTTCCCACCACACATATCAGTGCTGTGATGTTCTGTGCTGAAGCCTCCAGCTCAGGCAAACAAACCAGTGCTGGGGGCTGGCTGCTGATAATTAGATAGACTGGAGGTCAGGTTAGGATTTACACAGTGATTTTGATCCAGTTTTACTTGTGAGAGAGTATCAAAACATTGCAGTTTTCTCGATAGATTGAGTGATGCCCTGATCCAAAATGGAATGGCAATGCCAGCAAAAAAGTGCTGCTGGTACATTGTTCCCAGCTGCTTCAGAAGACCAGAGCAGGACCACACTGAGTTAAAAGCACATTTCAGCTATCTCCCACCTGTGTCTCCAGTGACCACCCTGGAAGTGCTTCAGGAATCAGGTCAGTGCAGCCAGGTGCAGCACTGGGCAGGCTCCCTCCTTCCCCTTACAAGAGGCAGCCTTGGGTGCTCCTGCCCACTGTCACCCAGCTGGGGGCCAGTAGTCCAACACCTCATACAGCATTTTCTGTTTAGGACAAGTGTACCCACAGGGTGGTGAGGCTCTGGCACAGGTTTCCCAGAGAAGCTGTGGATTCCTCATCCCTGAAAGTGTTCAAGGCCACGTTGGATGAGGCTTGGGGCACCCTGGGATAGTGGAAGGTGTCTCTGCCCATGGCAGGGGGTATGTAACTAGGTGATCTTTAGGATCCCTTCCAACCCAAACCATTCCATGATTCTGTGATGATTCTGTGCAGTCCTGGTTTTGCAGAACACGGTCCCCAGGGCAGAAGCTGAGATGAGCAGGTCCTTCAGCTGGGTGCCTTCATGGCAAAGGTGATCTCCATCACAGACGTGTGCCTGCATCCATGGAGTGGGAGGAGCTGAGGGATGGGGGGGGGGCATTGCAGGAGCGACTCCAGGCCCAAGAGAGAAGTAACCAAGGCACTGACAACTTGTGTGGGTTTCGTATGTCTGTTTGCAGTGCTGTGTTATGTGTTTAGAAGCTGGTTGTTTCCATAATAACAGCAAGTGCCATATGGCAGCGAGGAGGGTGGTGAGAAGAATGCCTAAGGAAACACAGTATGTTGTTTGACATGTGTGTACTTGTAGAGGAATAACGTGTCTCAAGCAAGCACTGCTGCTCCAAGCAGGCTGGGGGATTTTCTGCTCTCACCAGAAAAATATCCAAAGCCCTTGGCATTTGTGCTGGTCCGATGCCAATTAGTGACGCCTGCCCTTCATCCATATTCTCCTGCTGATAGTCCTCGTGATGGGCAAAGGACCTTTTGCTCTGTTGTGAGTGATGGTTCTGGATGCACCAGCATGGGGGAATGGCATTTAAACATGGCTTTTAAGGGGAAATACAGTTCTGTAAGGAGTGCTGTGTGAAACTGAAATGAGCCAGATGCCATATGCTCCATCCATTCCTTAATGCTCAGCAATTAAATAGCAGAAATTTTGAAACCTTTGAAAATGAATAGTTTAATATAGTTGTTTAATAGAAAGCAGGAAAAGCACCTCCAGAGATATGAGGCACTTTAGTGCGTATCTAGGAAGCATCCAGGAAGGTCTCCACAAATTCCAGCTTTTTCTACCCTTTAATGCATGACTCATATTTCAAGGACTTGTAATTTGCTCCCCACGTTCCCACCAATGCCACCACGCTGAGCTGTACCTTTGCATACATTTCCACCACAGAAAAAATAGAAAATTATTTTTTCATAGTAGCTGAGTGGCTTTTGCTTAACCTTTACCAACATCAGCCTTACAAAATTCAGCCTCTCTTAATTGAGTCTTAAAGCCATTAGTTATATTTCTATTTGGATACCTGAAATGTGGTGGCAGGGAGAAGGAGTTTGTTTTGTTCTGGGGTTGTAGTTCTGCACTCACTTGCAATGCTTTAAACTCATGAGCAACCCAGAAGGCAGACCTCTTCTCATTTTCATGCTTCTCTTCTTCTCTTTATTGTCTCTAGAGAGAGATTACTGCAGCATATGTGAAAAGCAGCCCATCGGAAGGCTTCTCTTTCGGCAGTTCTGTGAAACTCAGCCCGAGCTCGAGTGCTGCATTAGGTTCCTCGACTCGGTGGTAAGTCAATTCTCGTGGTATTTTGGGGTGCTTTGCAATGTTCCCCTGACAGAGGAAACTCCTCTGACCCCAAGAAATCACTGTTTTGTGGGATTTTGTGTCTAAAGTGCTGGCGCAGGCAGTGGAGAGGACTGGCCCCAGCAGCAGCCCGGCACCGCTGGCGGCACAGGGACACGTGGGGCTGGTGCCAGCCTTGGGGGACATGAGCCACCAGAAGGGGGTCGGACAGTCACCCCCCACAGTGCTGCTGTGGCCTCCCTTCATGTCAACACAACAGCTGAGCTGCTGTGAGTAATGTCTTCTGATGGGGGTGAAGCCTGCAGTGCTGGGAGGAAGGGGAAGTTGAGAGCGGACTGACAAGAGAGGATGGGGAGTGTAATAACCCTAATATTTCTTACCAGGCCCTTTCATCCGTAGAGTTCAGGATGATTTACAAAGGATATCCTGATAATCACCCTGTTTTTTCAAATAGGAGAGGCACAAGGTACAGAAATAACTTGATTGAGGTCACTGAGAAACAAATCTGCTCCATTTTCCACCCCAGTGAGCCATCAGTTAACCCAGCCACTGAGCATCACCCCCGAGCCCTGGGGGACCTGACGCTCTTTCCCAGTCTGGCAGCACTTGGCCATGTGTACTGCCAGCTGTTCACAGTGGAAAAGTCTCTCAGTGACTTTTTTTTGCTGGGAACCTTTGGAAGTGGAGGGCATTGATCAGCCAAAAGGCAAAATAGTACCAGAGAGGAAGGTGAACCTGTCACTTGTGAGTGCCCATGGGGTCTCGCTCCCTGGCTAACACTGACAGTCAGAAGCAAAACAATGCATACCAACAGGAATAAAATTGTTTTGTTTGCACCATGGTGAAGCTATTCTGAAGTACAGGGAAATGTGTGGATTGCACTGAAGCTGTAAAAGTAACAGTCTGGAGAGGACATGTGGTCTCTTAAGGTTTATGTTACTCCTTCAGTAACTACAGCAAATCTACAGCATCGCAGGAAGTGTTGGACAAAGTCCTGTTTGAATCAGTTTTAGCTGGTCATGACTTCTACCTGTTGTTCCTAGGACTGCTTGGGATTTTCTCTGGTGAAATATGTAGCCATCAAGGTACACAAAACATGTGGCAAGCACTCTGTGCAGCTGTGCTCAAGGCCAGCAGGCAGCAGGACACTTTCGGTACCCTGAATGTGTTTGTCCTGCACGGAAGCAGCATTGTCTAGTGAGGTGCCTGCCACTGCTGAAACACCACACACCCATCTGGGGGGAGGCATCCCCACAGAAATGCCACATCAGCTGTACCACCTGGAGCCCCGAGGAGATGGGCAGTGGCACCTGCAGAAATCCCTTGGAAGACAGCCACAAAAGACTGCTTGGAAGTGGTTTTAATTTCAGACACAAGTGGCAGAGCCATGTTCAGTTTGGAGGGGGTTAGCGGGGCTCTGTTCCATTCATTCTCTTGCCTCCCTGCAGCTGCAGGCTGGTTCCAGCAGTGCCCAGGGGCTGCGGAGGAGAAGCCCCCGTTGTGCAAGCCCTGCATGCACTCAGGGCATGCCACTGACAGCGGGAACAACATCTGGGCACAAGGAAACATCTGTCCCCGCCAGTGCCACCGGCTCCAGGGCGCTGTGTGACAGCCTTCTGGGCAGCGCTGCCGGAGCCTCTCTCGTCGCCCGGCCCGCCTCCAGCTCTGGGAATTGAGGGCACTGTGCCATTCCATCCTCCCAAGCCCTGTGCAGCAGTGGCAAGCACTGGGACTCCATGTCCTCCCCCCATCCCTGCAGCACAGGCCTCACTGCTCCTGCAAAAGCTTGGGGTGGCACTGGCTTTGTTTTAAAGGTCTGTCTCCGAGCAGTCCCGAACTGATATTCCCAAATCCTTTTGCGAAGGTGTGCTTTGCACCCACCCCAGGTTGCTTTTGCAGACTGGAGCTGCCCTGTGTACCTTTACGGGGCCAGTGGTCTGTTCCCAGTTAGGCTCAGACTGGCACTATTTGATAATAAGATTTGATAAACAAAATGCCTGGCTGGGTGGAGGTCTGAATCCTTATCTCTTCTTTTTAACACTAATTAACAGCAGTCTCCTTTGTTTATTGATTTCAAATTCTGTATGAGCTTGCTCCCAGCCCTTGAAAATCCCTGGATTAGGCAATATTAAGGTCAAGCAACACAGCCCGTAGACATTAAATGGGATGATTGCTACTGAAATTTGCCCAGCGGGGTCACACTGTGTTTAGTGAGTAGTGGGATTCAAGCCAAGCCCTATGTTAGGCAAAAAAAGCCCTATAATGAGACCAGGAGTCTGGCTTTACAGCCCCAACCTGAGACCAGCAGGAATGCGAAACCTTTTCGAGACCACCTGCTGTAACAAGCAGGGAAAGCCAAGACCCTTCATTTTCTTTTGTCTTAGTTGTTTTTCTAACATGAGATCCAAAAATTAGCTTTTGTGTAATGTCAAATAAAGGGAAGAGATAAAAGGGGGTAATATTTAGCTGTTCATGTCACAGAGCTTTTTGCACATTCAGAGGGAGGACCACCTCTCTTTTTCAGAGCCCAAGTGACTTCACCAGGTCACACAAGGCATCACTGGCAGGAGCCAGTACTTGATGCCTCCCAATTTTTGATACAGTTTCTTAACTCATGCACTCAACTGTCTGCAAGGAAAGAAGCTATGGGGGCTTCTGGGAGAACACCAGAAGCTGAGTCAGACATTCAACAACCTACCAACATCCTTATTAGAGACTAAGCTTAAGCTCTCTCACACCTTTGCTTCCAAAGGCTGGTAGAATCATCCAGACCTTGCAGACCAGAATATGTAAAGAGACTAAGAAAATCCCCTCTTGACTGGACGTGTATGTCAGCTGTTGTGTGAAATAACTAACCTGGTCTGATGTAGTCTCCTGCAAATCTAATTATGGCAGGATTAAGGGATTTTTGTCTGTTAAACAGTTGTTAAGCTGCTTTCTGAAGAAAAAGGATTTGTATCACTAAATTCTGCATGCATGTAGGTGTGTAGCTGTCAGTTCCCTCTGAAACCTGTGAATACCTTGGCCAATTTCAACCGGTAATTGAGATGAACGTGCTCAGGGGCATAAAGTCTTTATATGTTTTCTGGGAGCAGTGTTTGGGTGATTAGTCACAATCAGCTGTAGCCCGGACTAACACAGCATGTGGTTTGTAAGCAGTAGGCCTTAACATTAGATGACAACAGCGATAGGAACAAAGGGATGCAGAGCTGTGCAGCACAGCACTGGTGGAGCTGTGGCTGTTTGGTTCCCACTGCTCCTGGGACCAGTGAGTGCTTGTCAGCGTGTCTGTCTGTCTGTCTGTCTGTGAAATGGAGCAACAGCAACCTCTTCTCCCAGCTGGCACAAAGGGCTGTAAGGACAGACAGCCATCTCCTATTGCAGATATTGTGCAAACAAAACTCATGACAGAGGTCCTGATTGCCGAGATAAAATATCCACCAAGCACCCATGAGGCCCTGAAGGCATCGCGTGCTTATCTGGGCGCATGGAGCCACAGAGGTCTCCCTTGAATAGCTCACCAAACCCTGATGTAGCCATTCAGATGGAGGAACTGTGTGAACATAAACTATTATAGTTCGATGGAGATGGTTTGTGATTAAATCAGCTCCTCTAGAAGCCCTTACCCAAGGAATCATGCACAGCCCTGAAGCACACTTTGCTCTGCTTACAAATATTTTAGCAACATCATTCAACTTTGGAGCTGTTGAAAGACAGCCATTAAAATAAAGTGTGAGGAGCTATGTTTCCTTTGCTGAAAGGCAGATCAGCGAGCAGGGAAGGTGCTAGCAAGACGTGTTTCCTTCTCCACAGCCAGTGCCTCCAGCACAAGAAGGTGGCATTTCAGTTCAGCAGGGACCTCTTGCTCCTGTCCCCTTCTCAGCAGCACATTCCTGGGGTGCCAGCTCCTGACATTTCCTTCTCCTCTCCTGTGATTTTTATGTGCCATTATAATGAAGACTTCAGATTCAGGACTCCCTTTCCTTCTTCATCTGCTCACATTCATAATGTTTTTTTTTTCCAGGGGAGAACTTTTAACATTTTAATGTGGACCAGATTTAGGTTGACTGGAGGAGAATGTGGACAATTTTGGTCATTATTTTCTCTCTAATGTGAACAATATTACTTTTTTTGCACTGAAGTCCCACAGAAATACATCCTCTGGAGGAAAATAGCCCTGCTGCCTCTCTAGGTTGTTTTTGCTTGTGATGTCTGGGCTCAGGGGCTGGGGTGAGAGGCACAATCTCCTCGGGTGGACTTTGCAGCTGAACGCCTCACTAGACATTGCACTTATCTGGGGTGAAAGGATGAGTGAGCATCCATTTAATGCCATTTGTAAAAACCCTGTCTTGCTGTTAGGGAGATTTCATTTGGTTAAGTCCCTTTCGTGGTATATAAACCATCTGTGTATGTGTGTCTTAAAGCTGTTCAAGGCTTTTTCCATCAGAAATGCCAGTTTGTTGATATCAACAAACTCATTAACTCAAGACGTGTTTTTAAACAGTCAAAAGGGCTCTTTTTGCCCTGCCTTTAAGTATGAAAAATGTGGTTTCAAGTTCACTTTTCATTTAGAAATGTGAGTTATTATGAATCCCAGCTGTTTGGGGTTTGCCTTCCAATTTTCAGTCACAAATTTTAAATCTCCAGTGGAGGCAAGTGCAAGGACAGCCACTGAGGACAGAGCAATAACAGGGCAGAGCCTGGAGTCTGAGAAAGGAGTGAGCAGAGAGAGATTCTGCAGATAACAGAGGATGGACCTGAGAAAGTGGAGGTGTAAAATTGAGACTGAAATGCCAATAACCTCCTGCAGATGCTCAAAAGGTGATTCCACTCTTCCTGACTTTTACCAAGAAGCCCAAACTGCTCTGGTGGGAGTGTCTGTTCCCATCTCCATCTCCTGGTGGGTACAAGGGATGATGATTCCTGTGGCCATGCCACGCTGCCACAGGCAACCGTCAGCTACCTGCTGTGGGAGAGCGTCCTCCCAGATCTGCAGAGAGATCTCTTTGGATGTGTTTTTCCATTTGCACATCTTTTTAAGCCATGCAGTTTCAGGAGCTCAAATAATACTAAGATGAAAATCAAATACTAGATGAATTGGTGTGTCAGAATTAATATGAGCCCCCTGTGGGGTCTCTGTGTCGTTGCCCTGGTAGTTCTCCATCCATCACAGGCAGCCTCCAGCCCCCAAACCTGAGCTGTCCCTGAGCCCGTGGCCCCATCCCACAGCCAGTCACAGGCTAGGTGTTGCTCCCTTTCCCAGCTGAAGAGCATTTTTCCATCATGAGATCTCTCTCAGCCCATCCTGAGGGCAGCTGCTCCAAAGGGAAGGGTGCTTGGCACCCCCATTCCTCCATCCAGCCAGGGCTCCTTCTATGGAAGAAGGAGCCACCAAAGTAACTACTACCTCCAAAACAGCAGCCAGAAGAAAAGTGAGCAGCAAGCAGTGGCCAGGCCACATCCTCTCGCCATTTGGGCTGAAGGATCTGTGCCTGCCCACAGAAAGAGCCTTCCCTGCAGCTTGTCCCATGGAGTCATTCTGATCGTAAATCCTCCCCTCATTTATGGGCTATGAATAGGGCCCTGTCTGACCTAACTAGGGCATGGAGAAGCTATTAGACTTCAGAGCAGGAGCCTTGAAACACATGCCTGGTTCCATCAAAGGAATAATGGAAAATATTTTGTTCCACATGGATTTTAAGTAATGTTGTTATTTCTAGCAATTAGGGATTTGCATCCCTAATGTAGCCATTCTTTTGAGTGTTGGGAAAGAAGGGGAGATGTCTTGTGATTTAAGAACAAGACCAGGAGTTGAGGACCTTGGTGGCTTCCCAGGCAGGTGGCAGAGGGAGCATAGGGACATCCCTGTCTGTCTCCTGTAATAACAGGTCACAGCTGAAAATGTACCAGGGTCTGTTGCTGAATAGCTCAAAAAATGGCACTGAAGGGAGAAATAATAATGAACTTAGGAACAAAATGGAACAGGCTTCTAGTGCAGATCCACAGTGAAAGCAACACTGTGCACAGTTGGAGCTTATGGTTCCTTCTCACATCCTCACTTGTCTGTCACTTCCCACCATCGCCACCACCATGTCGCATTTCCTGGGAATGTCAAATGCAAGTATAATTAAACTTCCCTTTCATTCTTTGCTATCTATCTTGAGACAGAATGAGATACTCTGTGTCTGTATAGGTGTGCATTTAGCTCTGCAGATGTTGGATCCCATCAGGAATCGCATTTCAAGACTTCCAGTTCTTGCTGAATTTCTGTCTTCTGGTCTGTCCTGTTGTAAGGTTCCGATGGGATGTAAATGTTGTAGGTTATATGTGGCTAAAAGGACATCAAAATTTTTGACAGCTCCCTGGTGCACTTCAAATAGCAGATGGTGACTTATACTCAGGTTTTATTTGCTAGGGAGCCAATATATTATCAGAGTTTGAAAGCAAATGAAGGAGAGAGAAATCATGGAGAAAAAGGCTGCTAAGACGCTGTAAGCATTTCAGAGTTTCTGTACTTTAAGAGCTGAAATGACCCATACTCAGATACCATCTAAAAGGACAGAAAATTGGATAAAAGATTTTTTTAAACCCTTGTATTAAGTTTTATGAGAACATAATCAGTTTCATCCCCGAAATGGTCACTCAAAAAGAAGTACTGTACTTGTGGATTTTAGTTTTTGGTGTTTTTTTCATCACTTTTCCTTGTGGCCATTATCATTTCCCAAACCAAATCGGATCATAATTCCAGATTGTTCAAGCAACCTGCTATGCCTGTGTGTAAATATGCAGCTTAGCAGACTTCAGCTGCAATAGCTAAATGAGCACTGGCCAGATAGAAGGGGAATAGCATTATTACTACATTGTGGTTTCCATGTCATTCCTAGGTTTGCTTAGCTGGGGTATCCATTACAGCCAGCCTGCAGATTTATTGCATCCAGCCTGGAGCAGTACATACATCTTCCAGTGGGCAGTAGTTCTGAAATTTGTTCTTCCAAGTGTTTGCCAGTTCAGTCTGATTTACCTTCCTTTCTTTTTTTTTTTAGCTTCCTCCTCATTTATCATCGCAGACAGCTTGTATTGGACCAGGTTATTTAATTGGTTTGGCAGGATTTTCTGGGGTCTTTTTTTTAATACAGTCATGAAAGCTGTTAGGCTGTCTTCTTTTTTTTTTTTTTCTTCTGGAAAATATTTTGATCCGAAGGCTAAAGCTTCATCTCCTAAGCAGTGCCAAGCAGGAATGTCTCCAAGAACTTGTTGTCATTTAGCCACTGGGGTCCCCTGCAGCACGTGTTTCCCTCGAATGCCTGCCATGGATCCAAAACTTTCACTGAAGTGATTAATGTCTTCGTGGTACACATGTAATGCTTCTTTTGTTTCTAATGTAAACATTTTCCTGAAGCTCATCAAAAGTCAGTAATGCTTCAATACCTAGAACAGTCAGAATTTTAAAATGTAGGTAGACTCTGGGTGTGAGGATGGGGCGCTCCCTTTTTTAAGGCACTAGGGAAGCCAAAGTGAATTTTGCTTGTAGTGTCTGTTCCTTTAAATAGTCTCTTTGTTTCCTCTTGGTCCTAAGAAATCTGCCTTCTGGAGGCACTGAGCCAAGGGTCACTAAAAGTGATGGGCAGGTCTCTCTGCTTTGCACAGGTATTGTTAGACCAAGTTCAAGGCATAAATACATAGAAAAGACACATTAAACAAAAAAAGACAATATATTGAAGAAAAAAAAAATATATATATATTCACCTGGCACTTGAAATACCACTGTGGCAAGAGTTAACAAACATTCACTTTCTCTACTACTCAGAGAAATAGTTTCTGTGTCCACCTTCCTTTTGAGCAAAACCAAATGAAGTTGGGATCTCTTGTCACTGAATGCTTTCTGAAAGCTGGCTTGGCAAGGTTATAAAATATAATTTAACTAAATTGTATTGGTGTTAATTAAGAGACAAAGCCCCAGAAGATGCATCACTAGGGTCTGGTCAAAATATAGTGGAAGGCTTTTAATGAGATTGTGTGTACAGGTTTTACCTCCACCAGAAAATGATATTTGTCCTTTGGCTTTTTCATACAGAGTGTTCCGTTAAGGCCACATCCAAAATGAAGTTATAATGGTGAAATATGAGTACAAATATTGACTTTTATTTTTTATATGTCTGTTCCAGGCAGAATATGAAATTGCTCCAGATGAAAAGCTGGGAGAGAAAGGAAAGGAAATCGTGATGAAATACCTCACCCCAGAGGTAAGGGGCAGCCAAAGTGCATTACTGAAGGAATTCTGCAAGGCACACCTTTACTAAACAACGTTGTTACAGGCTTTGTAAGCCAGACTCCTAAAATTTATGGTGGCAATCTCCAGTGAATAAACCTGCAAGTCTTACACAAACAGTCAGAGAGAAAAAAATTATAATGCAATCCAGAAATTGACTTCTAAGGATGAACTTGACTTACCAGGGGCTTAATTCATCTGTGGGTGAGGAGGGGGCTTCTCTGGTCTCTTCTCAGTGCGCAAAGCTCTGCATTGGGAGTGTAATGCAAGAGACCTCAGCTGTTACCAACAGATGCCGCAGTTATTTCCTATCCAACTCAGAAGTGGTGGTGGCATTTCATATTCTGTTGTGCAGAAGGCACAGGCAAGAATGGCCTTTCATAACAGACACTGCATTTTGGTGCAGAAATCCCCACTCCTCCCCCAGCACCATTTTCCCCAGGGTGGGCAGGGACACGCAGGACTGACAGGGAACAGTGGGGTTTGGAGCTCAGAGGTGCTGTCACCCATCCTTGTGTCCACCACGGTGGGTCCTGAGAGTTACCTCTCAGGGCTGTGAGAAGGAGATGAGCTCATGGGAGCCGCCGTGTCCACAGGGTGGCACTCCAAACAGAGACACGGATGTGCTGCTGGAATTTGGGACGGGCTGCTCTGGAACTAACCCTTTTGGGGGGGTTACAATAATTTCCTGACCACGTTTCACCTTTGCTACAGAAGTCACTGCCAGTAAGCAGTAAACATCCAACTTCAAACACAAGAGCAATCCTAGGATTTTTCCTAAGTTGCTTTCGTAAGAGTAATCAAAGATGTACAATTGCTGCTTCAACTGTTTTACGAGAGAAATACATTTGACCTTCAGGAGAATTAATCGCATTTTTGGCAGATGTCTTTCTAGAGGGTTTAAATGGTACAATATGTTTTGGAGGTGCAGGGGCAGAGCAGACCACTCTTTTTCCACTCAGTCATTTTCCTACAATAAACTTTGATGCATACTTTCAGTTATCTCAGGCTGCATTTTGGGATCTGGTTTCATTTACTGAGCCTGGCTAATTTCGTGTGCAGCCATTGAGCACTGCCAGTATGAGTTCCTGCTGCCCATTCATTAGGGGCATGAAGTTCCACTGCTTTTTAAATCCACCAAAATGACCTTTTGTCTTAAAATTCCTGTCAACAGAGGAACAAGCGACCAACACTGAGGGAAAGTATTTCTCACTGCTCCAGTTCCCATCTGGAAATGCAGAAAGGCATCTTGCTGATAGCAGGGCTAGTAAAGTGAGGGACGCATTGCTTCACTTCAGCCAGTCTTGCTGCAGGTTTCCATAAGCCCTTCACTGCTGTCCGCTGGCTCTCCTGCCATCCACAGTGCAGCCAGAAGCACATGGAATAATTTAGTGAATGTGCAGTGAAGACCAAGCTGAAAACCACTGCACTTCATCAACAAAGAACGTTGGTGTTACAGGAAGGAAAAATACTGGGACTCCAGAGCTGGCGTTTCCATTCTTTGCTGTGTCTTGTACTTCTTATTTGACCTGTGTACCTGGTTTCTCAGTATGTAAAATTGGCACAGCATGTTTACAGTCTGTCCTGAGACTTTTCTGGTATTTGCAAGTTACCTTAACAACTCTGAGCGGAATGAAACTGGATGGCCTCCAGTGGTCCCTTCCAACATCACCCATTTTGTGATCCTGTGAAACACAAGAGATACTCTCCTTCACTTGTAATCTAAACCTGCCTCCCTGGTGCTGGTGCTTTAATGTCTGCATTGGTCTTGCTGCACTTTTTTTCCTTAATGAGGAACTTCTGCTTCTTCCCAGAGGGATGTGGAAACCCTGTGTAGCAGAAAATAATTCCTAGAGGTGAGGCTGACTGTGCTGTAACAATGGGTTGAATACTAGATTTTCTAATAGGTGTCCCATACAACAATACTTAAAAAACTAGAGCAAGGCCTGGATTGATTTAATTTCATTTTAGATACCTAACTAAGGTAGTCAGAGAGGAGAGCAGATGGCCTACTGTCCTTTCTTGTCAAGAAAGAGGAGTAAGTATCTCCAAAGGACACATTAGAAGCCAGGAGAAGTCAATGATTCAAAGCCAGGTTAGATGTCTGCAGTCCAAATGGATGAATCTGGACCCAAATGTCCTAATGGAACATCATCCTGGCCTGCAAAGAAACTTTCTTTTCATTGGAATCTGCATTTCTCCATTTAATTATCAGTCTCTTGAAAGGTACAAATTGCTGCTGATTCTGGAGTCTGCTGCTTTCAGCTGAAAGCTTCTTTTAAGTAGGTGTGTGTCTGTGCTTCAAAGAACCTGATTGTCTTGATACAAAAATAGTGTGACATACAGCTTGACTGATAGAATGAAATTATAGGTTTAGTTCTTGGACAGATAATTCAGTCTTATAATGTGAGGAGTATTTTTCCCAGAGTGCAGGATCAGAAGCACAGTGAAAACAAAAAGTAGACTTTGTGCTCTTTAATATTTATAAATGATTTGTAGTTCTTGCTTAGGTTTTTAAAGGGCATACATATTTAACATACAGCATGTCAGTATATCACCATTCCAAAGGGCGTTCATTTGCATGGGGAACATGCACTTTATTCGGTAAAACATACACTTCTTGTGCAGCAGAAAGGAAGAGAAGGCACTTTCCCAGCTGAACAGACATCACAGCAGGACTCCCAGCCCCGTGTGACTCACACAGCCACTGCCTTCGAGACGGTGCCACCGAGAGCTCCGTGTGAGAACACTCAGCATCCGCCCCGAGGCCACTAAACAAACCCAGCACTCACAGGGTGGTGGAACAGGGAGGTGCTTTTGCAAGTGATCACAATTCAAGCTCTCCACAGCTTTGCCATCCTGAACTGCCCCTATGTTCTTGTTGGGGAATTGAAACCTTTGTCCTGGTGGACAAGCAGCTCGGGCTCCCACCATCTCCCTGACCTACAGGCAACAGCAGTGACAATACAGACAAGCACTGGCACCTGGAAGGGAACGTGAGTGGTTAAGGCCTCTCAAAGAAGGCGTGCATAGGAACAACCTCCCTAAGGATGTGGTGGAGTCCTCATCACTGGAGGTTTTCATGATGCTGTTGGGCACTAGATCATCTCATCTAGGCTCATGAAAGGCTGGACCAGATGGTCTTCAAAGGTCCCTTCCACGCTGAGCTGTTCCAGGACTCTGTGTACTCAGGTCCATTAGTATTCCCTCGCTCTTGCCTCGCGTTCACTGAAACAGCCACATCCAACAGCCCATTCTGAACTGTTTGGCGGGAGGGAAGTGTAAGGAGCACGTGTGATCTTCACACTGAGAATGCCAAAATGCGAGTGTTTTCATGGCTTCTGTAGCAGCATCACTTGAGGGGTGAGCAGGAGGGCGAAAACCCACAGGAAATGTGTCCTGTAGCTGAGGCAAACATCCTCTGAGGAATTATTCCTTCTCCATGCACAGGAGCAGCACAATGGTTGTCACACCAGCCAGGTCCAGGTTTCTTAACTAGAATCTTGCTTCTTTAGAAAAGGCTTTAACAATTTCCATGAAAAAGGCACTTAAAGCTGCCTGTTTGACTTCATAAGCCCCTAGGGCAAAAGTCCAACCCACAGGAAGTCTAAAATTTCTGAGGTTGTGAAATATGATGGTAAAACTGCTAAAATGAATTGCTCACAAATATTTCTTCCCTGGTTTTTTTCCTAATCTCAGCAGTCGAGTGGAAAAGGTTCAGTTTTAGGTCCAGTTCCGTCTGTAAATGGCTCCATTGAACTGTTGAGTTAAACGGAACCCAACCTGGCTTCATTACCTGACTGCTTCTTGTACTGGAAGAGCAAAGAGATATATTTACTTTTGTACTGCTTTTAAATTAGTTTTACGTCTCCATGCAGCATTTTTGCCTTCCTGCCTGACAGCTGCCATGCCTTACTCTACTAAATCACTATCCCACTATTTGCTTTTTCACTGTAAATCACCTTGAGAGACTTGGAGAGATGCTATATAAAACTAAATTGATTTGAAATGGCTCTTAAGACAGTCTCCATATGCCATTATAGTTTATATTTGGACTCAGCTGGGTACTAAAAATGTTACTGAACAGGATGTGTAATGTGTATTGTTATCCCCATTAAAATACTTCACAGAATATGAAGAACAGCAACAGCATTAATTTTCTTATCTGAATTCCTGTCCAGTCTCCTTTCCTCCAGGAAATGCACAGAATAAGGGCCCTGTTTGCACTTTCTTTGCTGCAAGAGGTTAGCTGGGCACAGCAATACCTCCTTACTCCAGTCTAAGGCTAGCAGTGGGGATTTTGGTAAACAAAACGATGTCTTTGTTTTTATGAACAATTATAGGATAAGGAAGGGAGGGAAAAGTCCCTTGAAAGAGACTCTGGCTGATCAGCAGTGCCTGACCTTCCACTTGTCTACTAGCTAAAATGTGCCCTTCTCTCAAATCAGTTGTTTATGGAGAAGAAAACATCTCTGTAAGATGGGTTAGATGAAATTAAAATGACATATGAGCCCTTCTGCTGGGCCAGGCCATGCAGCTGAGTCAGGCTCCTGCTCACAGACACCTCTCCCAGCTCTGTGCACCATCAGAGCAGTTTCCTTTTGGCCATTCCTTTGATCCTGAAAACAAGGATCTTCACTTCTCTCCTTGAGATTTCTTTCCTCCTTCCTATTTTCACCACCAAAATAAATGCAAACTTCAGCACTTGTGCTTCTGGGTGAGTCATCTTTGCTGATCAGTGAAGCCCTTCCATCTCCCGGAAGGGAAGTTTCATCTATCACTTCTTAATGATTCTGGCTGAATCCTGCAGGTCACACCGTACCAAGAATTGGATTCAAGTCCTGAGACCTCTTCCTCTAAGAATTTAGTTTTACTACATGCCTCCTAGGGAACATGTTATAATTAGTTTTTGGGATGGCCAGAACAAAAGCTGAATGCCACTCTGAGGGAAGCAGTGGAAGATAGAAACATTAAGCTTCTGTAAAGCAATCTGCAGAGTTTAATGCGAGACAGAGGCTCTGTGTTTTGAAAGGTGAGCCTTCAGGGACTGTTTTCTACATTGTTATCTTTCTCCTACAAATTCAGCTTATATCACTTACGTCCAGAAAGTCATTGCTGTCCCCTTGTAAGCTTATTATCTTGCTGATAAAAGGCCAACACAGCATCTCTCTTCACTGGCTGCAGTGGACGGCCCCTTAAGGCTTGGTCCAAGAGTTATCTCTACAGCTAGTTTTCGAATTTTTCTAAACCCCGTGCATTTCATTAATGACCCAATTGAAGTACGCAATGAATGAGGTGCCTGTCTGTCCACAGGGTGTTACATGGACTCGGGATGGGCTGGAATTATTTACTTGCTCGAAGCGTTATTCCCTGCGTCCTTTGGGTTCCTATTAGGAGACTTTTCAGGATGCTAAATGCTTAAGTAGAAATCCTGGCATCGCTCGAGCCAGGAGAATTTTGCCATTTAATTAATTACCCTGGGACTTTGCCCTTTGCCTCAATGGATTTCTCATCTCCCCTTTCTATTGACTTCACTACTCTACGAGTACCATTTTAGCCAGACATGATAGCATTACTTAGGGCTCTGCTTTGCAGCTCGCTTAATCGATACATAATCCAGTCTCCAGAGAAATCAATGTATAATTCCTGTTGTTGTTGCAGAGACAGCGCAATCAATATCTCTGCTGATCACTGTGTCTGAGTCCAGGAAAGTACCTTCTCAGTGGGCGTTCTGAAAAAGCTCATCTTTCCAAAGTTCAGTTCTGGGAAAATATCTGAGAGGCAGAACGGCAACCACGTTACTCAAATTAATGCTTTCTAGTCAGAATTTATTTTAATAAACATTTGTCTGACACTGAGGCCAGGCTGTAGTGTAGTATGGTAGGGAATCTGAAAAATCACAGTGTTGCCTTGATTGGGAGTCCCTGTGCTGTGGTCTCAGGCAAAAAGGCTTTTTTCTCACGGTTTGCTCGAGTCCTATTTCCTCATCCTTTACCCGCTGTTTATAATACAAATGTTAGTTAACTAAACACTTACTGAGGGCTTCTGTCTCTTGCAGTGGTGCCAAACTGCAGGAGAGTCTATGGAAACAACACGGAGCCTGCCCTGTCCTGCTGCTGCTGTCCCAGATTAGGTCCTTGGGTGGTCCTGTGTCCTGTCCTTTAGACTCAGGGAGGGCTGAATTTGCAGTGCATTTGCTCAGGCTGGTAGAAGGTCTGGGCTGGAGTCATTAACTCCACTGGTTTTGTGCTAATCAGTGCTATTGAAGCTCTGCTTGTCCTTCCCTGTTCTGGAGAGGTTACACTCCCCAGCGCACATGCCTCCTAACTGTTTGTCATTTGTGGTTAGGGAAAGCATTGGGATGCCGTGGTCGTGGGGCAGAAGCCTTCTGGCTTCCCTGTGTTTGCTGGAATTACTCTGACTTGACCCTTTAGAAAATGGAAACTCGTCTCCACTAATGGATGTCAGCCCCACATGTAAACCTGGCTTACATCTGTCTGTGAGGCAGGGCAGGCCCCCCAGCCTGCTCCAGCTCCTCCCGGACAACAGCCAGGCCATCCGAGAGGACTCTGCAAACAAAAAGCAGATCTGCTCAGGGTTATCTGGCAACAGGAAGGCTGTACTTGCCTGCCCTTGGCTAATGAATATGCTAATTATAGTTTCCTCCTCTCTGTTTCAGGGGTCATCTTTTCCCCATCCGCTCTGCATGCCCCTCATGACTTATATTCGGTTTGTATGGATTATCCACTGGCCAGGGAAGTTAATTCTAAAAGGCTTTCAGGTCCATTCAGCTTTCCCAGAAACAGCCTCTTCTGCCTGAAAATTTTGCCCACATAGGAAAAAAGGAATCAGCCTTTTCCAGCTGTCTGGAACACTGACTTGCAAAACTTCCAGAAATCTGCAGGAGATGGCTTTTGTGTGTTTGCACAGAATGACATTAAAATAGACCTCTGGTGAGTCCAGCCTCTTGCATTCCCAGCACTCAGCCTTGGAGGCATCTGGATTGGAGAGATGAGATGACTCTTTCTGCCCACTGGCTACGGGGAGCCCGGGGAGACTCTGAGTGTCTCAGCTTTTGGATGTTTAAAGTGTGATGAGGTGAATTCCTTGCTAGGTGTAATGCAGAATACATTAAATTCCCTTGCAGGGCATATCCACACAGGTTTCTGTGCACAATTTCTCAGTAGTTCGGGAGTCCTTTCAAGACCTGACCTCCACAGCCCTTCCATCCCCCCACTTGCTGCAACTTTGCTGATTGGTTCAGTTTCAGATTTCTGAAGCTAAAAGCATAATGGGTCAAGTAATGTCTCCCTGAGCTCAGGATTCCTTGTGCTAAACTCAGAAGCAGTAACAGGCAACCCTATGCTTAATCCCAACAAAGAAGAGAATGAAGAGGCACATGGTGATAATGGAAATTAATCATACCTTATTTCTCACCTGATTCCCTTGTAATGGGAAATTAGGATTCTGGAAAAACATCTGGAGACTTCAGCATCTGAGTAGCCTCACAAGAACAGGCCAGGGCAAATTCAGATGAGATGCCTGAGGCTGGCACCTTTGGCTGGGATGATGCAACTAGAATAATCAGTAAATTGATAGAGTGTGCTATTTTAACTTGGAACCAGGAATCACAGGATTACCATAAGGAGGGTTTAAAATTTCACAGAAAAAAATATATATTTCATTTCCTTAAAATATTGCTAGATAAGTGTAAAAAGGGAGATTTTTAAAAAAGTCTTTTTTTTACAAACTGATTTAGAAATAATCAGTGTATTTAAGTTGTGGGTATGTGACAGTTCAAGCTATTCATGTTTAACATTTTTTTCCCAGTAATGCAACAACAGTTTAAAAAGTCACTTAACCTGCTTGCCAAGCCTCAGCTTGTATGCTAATTTATTATTTTTTAACCAATTCAGACTCTGACCTGAGTCAAAAATCAAGCATATAGCAAGTTTATTATCCTTGCACTGATGTTGTTTGTCCAGCTAGCAGAAGTGAGGAAGAGTGGGATATGCCACTGCAAACAGCATGTCATTCCCTACAATCAATGTCTTCCCTCCCAGTTCTTTGCAGATGGCTGCTCCCATGTGACTGCTAATGGATCGTGTGATCCAGGTGATACGGGAATGCCCTGTTTCCAGCAGTGCTAGCAGTGATTTTGTTTGCCTTCCTGGGTGTTTCCAGTCTTTCTGTGAGTGGACCGCTGGTTCCTGCCTGATGTTTGTTTAATTTGTTTCCTAATTCTTTTCAAGACCTTCCCAGACTCTCTTTTGGGTTTTCATTTCTTCGTTCAAGTGTTTCCTCAGGATTTTGACCTGCTAATGGAAAAAGATGAAGGCAAATTCTGTAGAATCCCCCCTGCAAAACAGCCACTGAGTGGAGCTCAGTGTGGATCAGGCTTCAGCTTGCAAGGGAAGGGTTACTCCTGTTAACAGCCTTGTGTCTCAGGAGTGAATTCAAGCAGGGATCTGTTTGTTTTCCTGCAAGAAAGCCATTCAGTAACTCTGAGGTTGTAAATGAGTGTTTATATGTTTAGGGATTTTTTTAAATTTTTTTTTTTAATGGAACAAATGACATTTGGTTTACCAGAGGAAGCCAAGCTATGACTATTGCGACATAAGGTTGCTTGCTAATGTTCAGGCCATCCATCAGTGCAGGAGGATGTTGAAAGGTAGGAAGGTCCTGATAAAAGGCTGGACACTGGATGTTATCCAAACCTATTAAGCACATGTGACAAGAGAAAAAAGCTTCTTGAGAAGAGAAGCTTTCAGAATTGTCCTGTCATTTTTGCTGCTAGTAATAGTGGGAATACCATTCTTCTCCCAAAAAGCTTTATCAAACATCTGGCTGCTTGTAGCAATGCTCTATAGCCATGGCTCCCTTGGGTTACTAACCAAAGTGGTTCTGTGACACTCCAAAGGATTGTGAGCAGCCTCACTGTGGGGTGGATAGAATATCCTGCTTGATATTCACCTTCTCTTCTACTCTATTCCTTAAGCTGCCCCCCTCATCCTGCTGACAGCTACAGGTACAGGTTATTTCATCTCTTTTCATCCTTTAATCTGGGTGCAAAATGCTTTTAAGGCAGAAAAAGAGCAACAACGAGTAAAACAAAACTTTCCCTTCCCCTGTTTTAAAGCAAGTTTATTTATAACAATTTCAGCTGGCTGGTTTATGAGCACCCCTCCACCAACAAACCTGTTGTCTGCAGAAAGGAGGAAAAATGTGTTTCTTTGGTGAAGAAACCTCTATGAGCATGCTTCTAAAGAATTATTCAAAAAGTATGGGTAGGAAAGGACTAGGGTTTGAAGATCCAGAAAAATATTCTGCCAAGCACTTCTTGTGAGGCCAAATTTTTCAGTAATTGAAGTCAAAAGCATATCTTCTGTGCTGACCAGTTTAGATTCTTAAAATAAGCTGTACCAAAAACCCCATAGCTGGTTGGGATTGCGGTGAGTGTTTCTGTTTAATTGAAGAGTATGAAGTCTGCAGCTGATTCACAAAACTTGCAAAAGAAGATGATGAAGCAACTGAATTTTGTCTCATGGGACAATTTGTTATTTCAAAATTACTTTCTGTGGGGCTTTGGCTGTTTAAGATCTGGTCACCTATAGGAGCCAGGAAGAATTTTCTCCTTCTTGAGCCCAGGCAGCCTTTTCTCTTCCTTTGTTGCTCCAAAACTCCTGTTGTGGTTATGCCCCCGACTTTCTCTGAATCAAATAAGTCAACATTCCAAGGAAACCACACTTTGGACTGGAGAGCTTTATGTAGGAAACATAGTTGACTCACACCATGCGCATGGCAGTTGCTTGTTTGCCATTATCGGGAGCAGAAACGTGGTTTCTAGAAAGGAGTAGCTACAAAAATGTCTACTGAGAAGAGGAAAAACAAGGTGTAGCCAGGTAGCAGGCCCTGTGGCTGACTAACAGGAGAGCCAAAAAAGAATTCATATAATTCCTATGCACTTGTCAGAAAGGAGACCTCAGAGGCTGGTGTTTTTCCAAGGAAGGGCATAGTTCTAGACTAAAGCTTGTATCCCAGCACCAAAGAGGAAGAATGCTGGAAACCCAGGGAGGAAACTTGTCCTTTTTCTACTGCTGGGCTTGCTGAGGCACAAGAGGTGCCCCAAGGAGTCGAGGGCAAGTGAGGGAGCCTGAAGCTACGTCAGATCTACTGCAAGAACTGAGGTGGTAGCGTGGCCCTTTGTGTAGCATTAGTACAACCCCTCCAGGCAAGAGCATGCTCAGCTGCTTGCTGAGGGCTCTGTTGTCTCCAGTCATTGTATTTTTCTGTGTGTCAACATGTGTTTTGATAGTTTAGTAGCATCTGAGGGAAAACAGATTTGTCATGACTCCAGATCAGCTTGCAGCTACAAAACAAACACCACAGCTGACAGGCACTGCTGATTTGCTTCACTCAGATACCAGCGAGTGATCCTGCCCTCGGTACTGAAAATGCCATTTGGTCAGGGAAGAGGATCAGGCTCAGTATTTTCTCTGCCATTGACCCTCTCTGTAATCTTGGATGAGGTATTTCATGTCTTTGGCCCCTGCTCCCACTGCCAGGGCTGATGAGATTGGTTTGCTTTGGAAGCTCTGGCTCTCCTGACGTGTCTGTAGGGCCTGGCACTGTGGGCCCCCATCCTTAGGTGTCATGTCTGCACACTGCTATAATAGATAAATTGCTGCTGATAACACGGGGCCTTCCATGCTCCCTGTCCACCTCACTGCCAGTTCCTACATCTGTCATCTCAAAGCAAATATCCTGGAATTATGAAGCCTTTTGCTTTTCTGGTTCGCCTCATACAGATCCAAATGACTGTGGCAGGGAAAAATAATAGTAAAAAAGAAAATGCAGCAGTTGATTAGTTAAAGTGTTGCAGCTGCTCCTGATGCAGAGTTGGCTGTTTGCTACACTTACAGCTAAAACTGAACAGATAAGATCAGGGAAAGGCAAAAGAATGTTCCAGCATTTTTGTTCGTAGCACCAAAAGGCATCAGGAGACTGCGTGTGCTGTGACGGTGCTGGGAACCTTTCCCTCACCACGGGAATGCCCAACCTTGCTTTCCCAAAATCAAAATACGGCCAAGACATTCCATCTCCTCGTCCACTGCTCTCCTCTGAATTTCATGATGGGACTCGGTGATCTTAAAGGTCTTTCCCAGCCTAAAGGATTTTGGATTCTCCCTGTCAGCCCCTTCACACTTTCCCTCAGTCAGTCCCTGGCTGCGTGGTTGGAACTTCCCCAGCTGTAGCTTGGACTGCTGGATAAAGCCAGAATTTCCAGGTTTTTGTGTATGAACTCTTGTCATCCCATCATGCATCATCTCACACAAAAAAAGTTCATTTTAGCCTGTTTCTGTCATAGTTTTGAGGTCTCTAGTAGTAGCAAATCTGTGTGGAGATTTTCAAACAGATTATATGTGGAACATTGCTGTCAACATCTGAAAATACACATATCATGAAGACAAATGCTTGGAAGCAGAGACAGCTCAAGAAAAGTTACAGCTTGAACTTTTGTCCATTGACTGAAACGTTTTTAATTGTTTTAAGCTAGTTCGTTGTGGAATGTTTTCATAACCTGAAACATAACATATGCTGCACGTTATTTATTTTACGCAAGTGACTTTTAAAATAACTTATCGTGTTTCAGTATCAGCTGAATGCCTGAAACTTGCCAGGAAAGCAATTGTGTTTGTGACAGAAGTTTGCATGAGGTCTATTCAATCTAAAGAGTGTGGCATCTTTCTGGTTCATATAGTTTCTGTAGTGATGAACAGTTGTGCTTTAAGACACCCTGATGACTCACATTCACTGGCAGGAGCTGGTATGAAATGAAAGCCTGTACTTCTAGGTTTCTATTCTTCACTAATTGCAAGCTACAATTGGACTGATTTGAGGAATCTGAGCATCTCTAGCTTTCGTTTATCTCGGGGAGACTTCTTTGATTTCAGTCACAGGTGATGATCAAATCTTCTGCAAAACGCATCTCTTAACCTCCTGTTCACTGTTCTGTAAAATATTGTGAGATTGCCACCTAGCTCGTGAAGACTTAATCCTGCAATGCAGCTTTAAAATTTTGAGGTTCTTAGATGAAAGATGTTTAAGGATGAAGAATTACCTCTGAACTATGGACCTGCTCTGTTACTTGCAAAGTCAGTCTGGCCAAACTCAATGCTCTCCCTTTTTCTGGTCTGAAGTTCAGGGTTCTGCAATCCATGTCATTTATTTTTTTGGGAGACAGTGATGATTGAGACAAGTCTTTGAAGCGGGACTGTTCATTTGCGAAGAGGATTCTTATTCCTTTACTCAGAGCTACAGGTTTCCTTTGGTGAGCACTCAGCATACAAACTCCCTTCCTCATCTGTTCTCAGGGCCGTGCCATGTGCCTGTGTTTTATGAAGCCCAGTGTTTTCCCAAATCATTGGTACAAAGGACTGGGAAAGGGCTCAAGAACCTCTTGCATTGAACAGAGATCAAATACACTTAGATGATCAACAGATGTCTGAGTGCCCTTGGAGGTCTTTCAGACCTCTGAGAACAGATTCCACAATATTCATAGGCCTGTTCTTCTGCTTCCCTGTGTGAAAAATTAGAATAAAAAGCCTTCATATCCAATTAAGTAGATTTCTTCACATCATTCCCCCAGTGCAGAGCAGAATAATTGATCCCTGCCCTCTTTATTAAAAACATTTCTATATTAGAAGACCTTTATCAAGTTTCACCCTTGCTTTTCCAGACTAAACAGATCTAGTTCCTCGATGCTTTCCTCTGGGCTCTCTTTCCTAGGCATGTTTCTTAACTCTCCAGGCTCTATAGGTTTGAGCACTCTATAGCTATAGAGCACTCTATTGGTGCTCTATAGGTTTCTCAGATGGTGGTGACCCCAGCTGCATATGTCTTTAGCTGGAGCCTCAACACATCCCTCTCAGTCCACTTTGTCATTTGGGCACTTTCCCTGTGGAAACAGCAGCATTAAACACAATGAACCCGCTCTGCCCGTGCAGGTTTGTGTTGTGTGTGCGTCTGCTCTGGGCTCGGTACAGTTCCAGGGAATACCTGGGGACACCTGCTTCTCACCTCACCCCCGTTCCAGAAGTGTGAACCCCAGCTTCTGGGCTGCCAGGAAAATGCTTCTGCTCCTTGAAAGTGCCAATCTCTCCTTGCTGGCTGCCTGCTTTCACATCCACAGGCTTGGAGGCAACACCTGTAGCGCATCACACCTTGACCGAGGTCAGGCACTGTAAACATTTGAAAGTTCTCTCGTAAAAAAAGGTAGAACAAATAACAGATTTTCATTTAAAAGTAAAAGAGAAGGTCTTCTGGATGCCTCCCTTGGTACTGCCAGCACTTCAGCTTGTTTGATAAAGAATTTGATTTGATGATAGATCAACAAAAGGTCGGATGTCCCCCACACAGTCACAGGGGAAGCACCGTCTGAGAGATGTGAGTCCCATGGCAAACACACAGAGATGACTTTAGGAGAAGGTTTATTTGATGGCTGTCCCGTTCAGTGAACTCAGCAAAGACTGGATCTTGGAGGTCTGAGAGAAATAGCCTGTAGCAAAACTTACAGAGCTGTCAGAAAAGGAGAGGCCACGTTTTGAAGCGTAGTGATGCAACATGACATTGAAAATAACAGATAATGGGGAGTCACACAGCCTGGAAGCTTTCATCTGATCTGAATCAGATTTTTCTGCTTTTCAGTACTTCACTGGGGTGCCAGGACATGGGCAGCACCAGACACTGCTGCTGGACAGGGCTCTGCTGGCATCCAGATTTTTTGTGGACATGCACGCAACTAACCCTGAGCAAGCGAGAGACATATCAGCTGTTCTCATGCCGTTTACTGAAAGGGAAGAGCAGCTGAGAGGAACTCTTTTGTCTTACAAATACAGAAAAAATAAAATTTAGGAGTGGAGATTTTTCTCAGGGTGGGCTAATGGCACTCAGAAGTAACTGAATATCTATTTCTTGTTTCTCAAATAACCACTGACACAATTCCTAGTGGCATTCTTTTCTTAAAAATTAAATGGGAGAGTATCATAAAACTGAGATATTGCTTTGCCAGCAAAATATTTGTACAAAGGTTTTCAGTTTCTGACCATAAAGGAGAAAGTATGGAAGGTAGGAGATTTTGGTTAAAACCTGGTAAAAGTAGTGTGGACTTTTGGACTATTATTAAAATGTCTGGTCAAAAAAGATAATGTGATGAGAGAAAATTTTGTTGTAGGATCAATTTAAGCACATCTTGTGCTGCCCTGAATCTGGTTTCAGTTCCTTCAGCTTTACCCTAGTGTTAATCAGTTGATTTGCCTGGCATAATTTCTGATTTATGTTATTGTACGTGAGATCAACAATGACTTTCTTTGCCTTCAGGAAACAGAATAGCCATTAGGGGAAATGTGGGACTATACTTGTTATAACTCCCCAGAGTTTTGTTTTGAATGCAACAAAGTGTAACTGGTTTCTGCAGGTGTTTCTGAAGAGTTAGCAGAATATTCTTTGTCACAAGCTCAGATGTAATGGTCTTAATCACGGTGTATGGCTCTCCTAGCTGCCACAGGACATTTAATATGTTGGAAAAGGTGTCTCTGTTCCCTTGTAAAAGCCAAATTCGCTTTTACAGCCATTGCCCATAATGCAGCAGGAGAATGGTGTTAATAACCATTTCATTGTGGCTGCAGAAATCTTCTGCACCCCTCCAGGGAAGAAGCAACTTTTTCATCTGTAAATGGCCAAAGTGTTACCTTTGGAAGCTTTCACTCTTGGGATCCAAACGCTTCCTTGCACGCATAACCTGTGCTACCTAATTGTTCTCCAGGGGAGCAAAAGTAGGTTGGTGGGTTGGGTTTTGGTTTGTGATTGTTTCTGGCTTTGTTTGAACTTCTGAAGGCTGTGGGTATGCACAGCATTCACACAGGGAAAATGGCAGCCGTGGCTATTTAATGGGAGCAGTGGGAACTGTGAAGTCTCAAGGAAAATCTCAGGAAGGATCATACAAAGGCTCCCTAGAACTGTAGGCAGAGTTGGAAAGGGTCGGGTATGCTTCTCCCAGGCATGTGGTGCCCCGAACTCTATGAAGGGCTGTAGAATGACACAAAATGTTTTCCTGGGCCTACAGAAGCTTTGGAAATGATCTGCCCGTGATAAAAAAACCAGCTCTTGTTGTAGAAAATGGAGTGGTCTAGGGAAGTGTTTGCACTGCACTGTAAGGCTTGAGTCCATGCACAGGATTTCAGTGTGTTCAAGTCTTTGCCTACCTTGATATTGTTACCTTGCTCCCAGTTTGTTCAGAGGAACTGAAGACTCAGAGGTCAGCAATGAGTGGTTTTGAAAACCCAAGTGGTGACTGTATCTCCCACAAACTTGGACAGAGGAATCACAGTCTGTGTCATTTTTAAATGCTTCCCACATTGTCTTACCATTTCTTTTGCTCATTCTTCCCCCCTTTCACTACAAGAATTTAATTTCCTCTTTATGAATAAGAGTTAGCTGATGCTTACAATTCTTTTTAAATGTCCTTTGATCTCAGACAAAGTTTGATGGAATTAGTACTCTAGTGATGTGTCATAGGCATGATCCTCAACACTAACCTCAAGGCAGCTTACCTTCCACTGGGAAATTAATTCCCAGTGGGAAATGGGAGTTGCCTGGCATGAGTAAGAATCAGGTCACTTGGTCTAAATGACTAATTATGCAGTTTAGTACTTCGCTTTTGGATTCCAGTTTTGACCTCTAAATGTAGAACAAGTTCCAGATGTAATCAGTAGTAACTTCAGAGGCCCCGGTGTTGGAGTGCACTGGGTGGTGGCAGAGAGACAGACCCTGAGGATCAGAGAGAGGGGCTCTGTCCTGGGCCTGGAGGGGACCCTGGGAGGGCATCCAGGTCACCGGGGATGGACTGAGAGAGGATTGTGTGTTTATGGACAGACTGGGCCTGTGAGAAGTGTTCATTGCAGTTTGGGGCCTTATAGGGCATTGTTTGCCTATTACCATCATAGGTAAAATCTGTGCAATACCCCAGGTGATTGGGGGACACTGTGGGGAACATCTTTCCTGTTTATATGATGTGATATCCTGTTGGGTGCTGGTATTTAGGGAATTCTGACTGCGCAATAAACGCCTTTGCCTTTCTCCATCTGATGAGCGAGGTCCTTGCCCGTGCGTCATTACTGCACCCCGGTATGGATTTTACAGAAGTGCTGCTCCATTCACATCAGAAGACACTCCTGGTCCACAGCAGTACCAAGACTGTGGAGTTCACAGGTGTTTCTGTACCCCGTAAATCAGAGAGACGATCATCTTGGTCCGGGGCTCGGACCAGTGGATTCACACAGCCACGTACCAGCTCTGGGCTACCAGTGAGCATTTGTGTGCAAATGTGTATTCACTGAGTACATAAATTGTAAGGGTTTTCATTCATCTGGTTTCTAGCCAAAATCAACTGAAATACTGCTAATCATTAGGCTTTTGTTCATATGTGAATATTGCTTTAAAAGCCTTCGTTTTAATCTGTTTCCCTGTCTTTTCCCCCAGTAGTTTCAGTGCTGTAGGACTGGAAAACAGAACTTTTGAGGTTTTTCCCTAGTTCTTTCATTGCTTCCCTCCTGCCTCTACTTACTTTCTTGAACTAAAACTGGGACTTAGATTTCATTGTAGGCATGTATATTTACCTCAGTGGTCAATCAAGCTGAGAAAATCTGGCTTTGTCTCAGTGTCTCTATCTTTTAGATGATAACGTGAGGGGCTTACCTACCTCTCAAGAAACCATGAGACTTCTTAATTATTAGTAATCTACTCTGTCTGTGATTAAAAGTGGGTGTCCCCTAGACATGTTTTGCTGAGGAAATGGAGGAATATATTGAGGAAATGAGGAAACATTTCAGTGAGGTCAGAGGTATCCCCAGCACGTCCTGCAGATTGTCTGTCAAGGCTGAGCAGTGAGAGTGCATTACACAGCATGCACAGACAGTTCTGTAAACCATGTTCCTATTTAAAAACATTCAAGTGGAACAAACTTACTTTTTCATGTCACAACCGGGATCATATTCACATTTCAGCAGTGGGAAGGAAAAGATAAAAGACTTAATTCAGCTTTCAACATGCTGGAGATTTTCTCTGGCTCCACCTCTGCCCCTTCCTCTGTCCTCATTCCCAGTGTTTTTGAACTCTGCCTGCAATGCACTCAGTGCTTGCCAAGATATCTCTAACTAGGGGTGAGTTAATGAGAACATCTGGCCAGGAATGAGGGATGATGCTCTGTGACCCACCCACTCAGCACAGCTGGTGGTTGTGGGCATGGATGGGGGACCTTACTGAGCATTAAAGCTTCTGCAAGGAAAGAGGATTTTATCATCTCTGGCTGGGTTTATTGAAAATACCCAAATCCAATTGGTTATATAAAGGGGCTTTCATGTACATGGGAGAAATGCCTATAAATAGGTGCACACACACACAAATATACACTTTGTAATATAATTACAGTATACAGGCGATGTGTAAAAATGTGGACTGCCTAAAAAACTGTCTTTTTAGATAATTAGTCCCAAAAGACCTAAACTGGTTAACCATCAAGGCATATTGCAAGAGACCTCTCTTTGGTAAGGGCTGAATATACATTCTCTCCAAAGGGAGGAGAGGATGAAAAGAGTTTATATTCTTGGCTGGCAAAGTTCCTTTTTGAAATTATTATTTTGAAGCTGCTGAATTATTTTTGTCGTTCTAAGGATGAACTAAGGTGTCCAGATACTTTTGTGAACATCTTTTTATGTATACATAGGTGTAGGTCTATATCAATAAGTACCAATGCTCTGCTCTTGTTTTGCTTTGCTGGTTAACAAAAAAAAAAAAAAGATGGATTTTTCAGACCGCACAATGAATCACCCATGAAGTGAAAACACTGGGCAAATTCTCTTTTGTTTAATAGAATGGCCTGTACACAGTTCAGGCCGGCACATTTTTCATGGGATGCAAGGGAGCAGTTCAAAGAATTGGCAAGGAGTGGGTCCTGCATATTCATGAGGCTGGGCAAAGAGGTGAAGGTACAGGAGAAGGCAGAAAAGCAATGTGAGGATAGAGTGGAATGTGGAGCGAGTTGCCACGGTATCCCATTTTACTGCTCTTTGACGTAAAGCTCCTTTGCTTTTACACAACCGCTGGAATTGAATGGAAGCAGCTCGGCGCATAAATAATGAATGTGCCTCTCTCACGTTAAGAGAGGAGAATCTGCACCTCGCCAGAGAGTTAATGTGCCCCTCTCTTCTCTCCCCAGTCTCCAACCTGTGTGCCCGAAGTCAGTCAAGAACTTATTCATCAGACAGAGGAGAAGCTCGAAAACAGCCCCTGCAAAGAGCTGTTCTCTCCCTGTACAAAGTAAGTATAACACGACACCCGGACATCACGGGGCTGCAGCCAGCAGCTTGTAAGGCATGTGTCAGGTAGAGAGAGACATTTCAGCCTGAGCCTGAGGCAGGTACCTTTGGCTCCTGCTCACAATCCTAGCGGCAGAGCTGACAAGCGGTGAAGTCATTTCGTCTGAACAAAATATAATAAATATTTCCATGCCATTATATACACTACACACAGGCACTTACTGTTTCAGGTATTTGACAGAGTGTTCTAGCCAAGCAAACCAGCCGTGGATTTCATGCTGTGTGAAAAGAGCTACAAAGATAATGTATCCAAAGAAAACATCTCTGTTTCAAAGTGAATAAAAATTAAGTGGCTATACAGTCCATTTAGACAGAGGAATGTGCAAACTTGCTCCGCATGGCTTTTCCAGAAAATCTTCACCAGGAGAACGGGGCTTTTTTAATGCTTTCTGTCTGTCTGTGGCGTTCAAACGAACGTGCATTATTTCACCCTTTGTCTGGGAAAAGG
Source organism: Struthidea cinerea (assembly GCA_013397865.1). NCBI lineage: Eukaryota > Metazoa > Chordata > Aves > Passeriformes > Corcoracidae > Struthidea > Struthidea cinerea. The sequence continues at coordinate 635,685 of VZTI01001730.1, forward strand.
CTTATCGGTTTCTGCAGCGATTTGTGCCATTATGTGCTAAAGCTCCAGGTATGCAATCTGCATTTGCAAACCCTGCCCTGAGCGTGTCCACGCCAGGAGATCATAAACCAATAAAAATATGAAAAACGGGGATCATCACACGCGGGCCCATGTGGTTTCTGGCTGAGCGTGGTTTGTTTTCCCTGGGTGATGTAATGGGGATTTGTAAAATTTGCTCCGCTGTCATTCATTGTTTTGACTCATTTCATTGACCTTTTCTGGTTTCAGTTATTCTCTGCGTTGGTAGGAGCCGTGGGTTATTTCTGGCCTTCCCTTGTAGCACAGGCAGTTTCCTTGCACTGGCCTGGTGTCCCGTAGAGATGCTCTGTAGCTCGCACCCCTTGTGGGTGCCAGTCCCAGCGACAGAGCTGTGCTCGACACAAACCCCCCTGGTGCCTGTTTCCAGTTCTCCAGTCGGTTTGGAAGCTGACAGTTCCCTCTAAAATGCACTTTGTTGTTGCCAAAGAGGGGAACTAAAAAGCAAACAACTGCTGAAAGGCAGCTATTGTTCTTTTAAAATACGTGCAGCTTTTAATTAACTGAATGGAAAGGGCGAGCATTGGACACCACTTAATGCAGGCTCCTTCCTTCATGCCAGCTGCAGCACAGGAGTGAGCCAGGTTTGGGACCTTGTTAATAAATATGCTGATCATTTCACACGGACTAAAATGAGGTCAAAAGGAAGTTTTAAAAACTTGCTGTTGGTATTTACTGGTACTGAATGTTGTTAATTTTGGAAGGGTTCGCAGTCAGACCAGAAAAGGGAGGCATACATACAAATATGAAGCCCCCTGTCCTGTAGGAGCAGGGATGGGATGAGTTTCATTCACATCTTCACAGATAAAAATCAGTCTGCAAGAAAAATGTGTATATAACAATTTCTGCTTCTACATTTAATATTTTGACTGTCTGCTCCTGGCCTCGTCCAACTTCACCTAGAATTCTGATGTTGAATTTGGACATTTGTTAAGGCAGATTAAGACTTACTTTTTATTTTATTTTGTGATCTTTAATCCATTAGGGGAAACTGTTATGATCTATGTCCAGTCAAAGCTAATGAAGACAGCAACAATTTGACTTGTGCATACTGAACATGTGCAATTACCTGCCTTCTCCAAATTGATGGTGCAAGAATTAAAAAAAAAAAAATATTGTAACAGCTGAGAAATTCCAAAAATACTAGCTCATGAACAGGGAGGAACTAAACTGAGGAGACACATTCCTCATGGTGACTTGTTTGCTCAGAGAACTGCCCCAGGGCAAGGCATAGACTGTCCATTCCCAAACAAGAGTAGTTGTTCCGAGAGGATTTCCTCCCTCCGGCAAGATCTGGAAATGTGTCTGTATGCCCTTAGACACGGACACAGATGTGTCTGTATACACCCAGACAGAGATGCTCATTTCTTTGGGCACTTTTCACCCAAACCCGACTTCTGTCCTGCCAGTGCTGCCAGCAGAGGTGGATGCAGGAGCCCCAGTAAGCCAGGCAGGAACCAACACCAGCAGTTGTTAAACAACACGACCACTTTCCTTTTAGGCAGCTCCCAGCTCAGCCCATGTTTTCTTAGTTCCAAACCCCTGGCCTTTCTGACGGGATGCCTGATGCTCTCTGGCTGTTTGCTGCCTGTCACAAGCAACAGGCTTTCTTCTCACATTTGCAGACTGACCTTTTTATTCCTTTATTCCTTCCATTATGCAAAGCACTGCATCCACTGCATGAGCCCCAAAATTCTTTTCTCGATCCAGAAGCAAATCCACATTCTTGTTCAGACTTTTCTTTCCTCTGTTTTTCCCTATGGAGCACGAAGATGTTAGGAAATCCCCTTTGACTTTAGTCACATGTACTAATGCTTCTCTACAGCAGGAATTGAAATTGATCTTTTTACTCAAAATGATGCCCCTGATCGTCCCTCTTTGACAGAAAAGGGCTTCAGCCAGAAATTTTCTATCCAGATGTAAACGTCCCTCAAAGTTTAGGAGCTCAGTTCCTGAGGGTGTTGTTTCAATTTACCAACAGAAGTAAAGACATTCGGTGTCTGGTGGCTTACAACCTCTGTAAGAGTCCATTAAAGTCAGTGGGAGTTGCCCTATTATTTTTCAGCAAGCATCACCAATATTCAGCTTGTATGAGGCCTCCTGTTACAAAATGCATCAAGCACATCACCTTGTATCTAGATTGAAACAGTGAGTAAAATAAAGTACAAAACAACGTAAAAGTAACATAATCCTACTATACAAGAAGTCTGGATTTTTCTCCTCTTGTTTTGTCTCTCTTTTGCTCCAAGTTCAGGATTATAAAATGCTTATATATCCTTTTCATCTGAGATAGATCTGTCCTTGACCACCTCAGTGGGGAGCCATTCCAAGAGTACCTAAACAGCATGTACTTCGACAGGTTTCTCCAGTGGAAGTGGTTGGAAAGGTAAGTGTCACAAGATTTTTTTAAAAATAAAAATAAATAAAGAGGTTTATTTTTACTTTCCATGCAAAGTCTATAGAATGTGCTCGAAATCTGACAGTTGAGACAGTGTCTGCTTCTACAGCTCCAGTGTTCGACCATTTAATGGTCTTAGGTACATTAAACATATTAGGTATGTTTAATTAACAGCTCAGCAACTTCAGGTGTCTTTCTGTTCAGCTACCCTCTGAATGTGGTGACTTTTTGTCTGGACCAGTTGTCACTGTTATTAAATCACTAAACAGAGAAAAATGTGGCGTATAGGTCCTCTCACTGGATTTATTGGCGGGACATTGCTGAGCACATTCAATAACCAGGCAGCCTTAGGGGGTATTAATTTGCAAGGAAAGGGGCTTGTGCCTTTCCCTTGTCAGGGAGTGCTGGAGCAGACGGTCACTGCTGGGTGACAGTGACCTTGAGCTGAGAGAAGCCCCATTTTCCACAAATGGAATTAATTACGGCGGATGAGTTAGGGCCGGATCCATGAGCAGTGAGTGTCAGCAGGATGCCTCCAGATCAAAGGAGCTGCCAGTTCCTCTCCCTGGAAAGCTACAAAGCTGCTGCTCAAGAGGGGTGGGCAGAGGGAAGAGCCATTCCATGCCAAGACATGCTCCACATGCCATCTTTCCTGAGCCCAGCATTTACTCTTCCATTTCAATTAAAAAAACATTGGGTGATTCATCCCTAGCCAGGCTATTTCCTATCTATTTTCACATTTGGGATAAGGAATTTTCTGAAATGCTTTGAGGATTTTTTTTTTTCCATTCCCCCAACATGTGCGACAAGCTATTGGATATGCCTGGCTTAGAAGCTGGGAGAATTGTTTTTAGGATTAGCACAGAGATGTTAGTAGCATGGAGTGATCCACAGCTCCTTCTGACAGCCTGCTGGCTCCAGAGGAGCAGTCATACAGTCCATTTATTCCAGGGACATTGCTGAACATGTAGTTATCACTACTAATTGTTGCTTTTAACCCCAAAAGCATTTGCAGCAGCCTCATGGAAAACTGAAAATAACATCTTTTCCTCTTCTAGTTTTGACTTTCTGCATGCTATTCTTCCCCCACTTAGGAAAACAATAATGGGCATTAATGAAAGGATTCACTTTAGCATTTATTCCTCGTTGTCATCAACCTCATCATCCCTGTGGTGGGAACAGCCACGTTACTGTGCTCCCTCTGCCGGCTGGCTGCCGGCCAGAGGGGAAGAAGGATGACAGGAATATTCATATCCACTGCTAGGATCCTTGTAAAATCTTGGTGATGGAGTGGTAGATACAAAATGGGATCTCGCTGAACCTAGAATTCTTCTTCTGTCATGTTATAAAACTTTCACAGTAGCAAAGTAAAAGTTGGCTGTAGAGTTGGAACCATTCTGGAACAGCAGATTTTGTGGGAAGCCTGGGAGGTTGTATAGGGATCATGTCAAGTGATTTTTGTGGAGAACTCTGTCCTCAGGGACAGACTTATTCAACCTTAATTTGGTTCTTGCTCCCTTCTTGCCCGTGATGCTCCCTCAGGAAGCAAGTAGCCCAGAGGGAATGCACTGGCTTGGATCTTGTCTTCCCGCTTTCTCAGCCTGCAAATGACACATAAATCCACCTCTCCTGCTCCCAGCATTGTTTCTGCCTTTGATTCATATAAGTTCCATGTTTTGTTTAAGACGCCAGAAGTATTTTCTGGTGGATTGAATTTCAGATCACTTTTTCTCATCTTGCAGGCCAAGAAAAGCAATGTGTTAGCCCATCCTATATATGTCACGGGAATTAATATCTTACTGGAAGATCTCAGGCTTCCTCTTTGCTTAACAAAGGCCAAAGCTGTATAATGGAGATTCAGAACCCTCCTTGGTCCTAAGATGCTAGCAGAAATTATACTGATGACTCACTAATGTGTTGTATTTTATTACAGCTTAATATGTTGGAATTGAAAAGTTCAAGCCATACATAGTATTGAAGTAATGTAATTACATAATTATATATTATATTATATAATACGATTACCTTGAAATAATGGGATTACATAATATTTATCTATTTTGCTTTTCAAAAGTATGCTCTGAAATAAATAAATCACAGAGAGTGAATTAAACGTAGCGTGGTGGTGGGGGGGTTATTTATTTATTTTATTTTCCTCCAGGCAACCAGTAACGAAAAACACATTTCGGCAGTACAGGGTACTGGGGAAAGGCGGCTTTGGGGAGGTGAGTAATTCTGAAACTTTCTGTTCAGAGTGTTTCTTACTTTTTAGGCAGTGCAGGTACAGGAGCCTGGGATGTTTCATTAATGGCTGACAGTTCTACTTAACCCCTCATGACACTGTAATCTCAAAAGGACACTTTGGAGAGTTGTTTTGTGCTCAGCCGTCGCATTCACAGCGGAATTAGGGTCACACCCCTGTTTGTGTTTTCCTGGTGTCTGGAGGTGGCAGCAGAGGCAGAGGAGGTGCAGACTGAGAGATTACAATCTGCACAGACAAAAGGAGGTGGGAGAGGAAGCAGGCGGAGGAAAGTGAAATAATTAAACCAATATTCCACAGCAGGTTTGGAAACAGTAGTCAGTCCCCCAGCTGCCCCCGCCTAGGCCTGGCTCGCTAAGCCGCCGTCTCTGGCCTTAAAAGGACTAAATCAGAGGAGATGGTGAGGAGTGAAGTGCAGCCCAGACACAGCGTTTGCTTCGAATTACCCGGCAATTGTTCTGCTCCATTCGCAGGTCTGCGCCTGCCAAGTGCGAGCCACGGGGAAGATGTACGCCTGCAAGAGATTAGAGAAGAAGAGGATAAAGAAGAGGAAAGGCGAATCCATGGCACTCAATGAGAAGCAGATTTTAGAAAAAGTCAATAGTCAGTTTGTAGTGAGTATTGAGCTCCGTGGCACTCGGCTCCCTGCTCACCTGCTGAGCTCCGTTCGGGTTGAATTCAGTGCCTCCTCCACCTCCTGCTCCTGGAAAGGTGCTGGAAGCTGAATCCCTTTGCTTTGCACCTTAGTCCTGCTCCGTGTGCCTTTGCCGAGTTTTATTTTAGTCTCTGGTCCGTGAGAAATGCAGCAGTCAAGGGGCCTGTGCCTGCCATGGGAACACCATGTGTTTTGCAGCCTTGGCTTGCATCACAGCAGCATCAGGCTGCGCTATTCTTATCCAGCGTGATTACCTGAATTCCCAGGGTCTGGGAGAGAGGTGCTTGGAGGAGACTGAAGGAGATTCAACCCAAATAGATCAGATGAGATTGGCTTGTAGAAGCATCTAAGCAGTGAAGTGGAGCTGGTCTGCCTGATGCAGGGCTCTCCTGAGTCACACCAGCTCTTGTGCCTCCTTTAAAACTTGCCTTAGATTAAAAAAAGTTGTAGAAAGAGAGACATGTTATCTCAGCATGTGTCATATTCTTTATACTCATTTCAGGAAGCACTGTGTATAAAACAGATGCAAGATGTTTACTTACCTCTGGCAGGAGCCAAGAGGATGGCACATATTTAAAAGTGATGGGTAGATTTTGGCTAGTCTGATTTTTCCTTGGGCACCCACCAGAGCCTCTCAGGGATGATGCTGACCTTCATGTCTCCGTGATGGTCCATTTGATCACCCCTGGACTGGGATATCTGGGCCTTCCAGGGAACTCACCGAGATGCAAAACGGTGCAGCAGGTGGTGTAGATTCCCTTGATTGCTAAGATTTCTCATACATGGGAAAATATGCCTGGAATTAGTATGTTTGTCCAGCCTCTGAAGCCATCTGAGCCTTGAGGGCTTCTGGTGATGAATAGGCTGGATTCCACAAATCAATCTGTAAAATCCTAACATCTGATTTTTCTGTACTTTTAAAATGCACGTTTGCCATTGTAAGAAAGCCCATTGACCAAATTCAGTCAATGTATTTTTTTCATTTTCTGGAAGAAATCTTTAATGCAAAGCTAGCACTTCCTTCTTAGCAGCCATCTGAACTGTCACAACCGTGCTACAAATGTTTTTCTAGGTCAATTTAGCCTATGCCTATGAAACAAAGGACGCACTGTGTTTAGTTCTGACCATAATGAACGGAGGTGACCTGAAGTTTCATATCTACAACATGGGAAACCCAGGCTTCGAGGAGGAAAGAGCTTTGTTTTATGCAGCAGAGATTCTTTGTGGCTTGGAAGACCTACACAGAGAAAATACCGTGTACAGGTAAGCACTCTCTGGAGCCTTAGGATGTCTTCTCTGGGTAGGAAAGAATTGTCTGCATCCTCCCTTCTCACAGTGGTGCTCTACAGCTGAGATGCCTGAGTGCTTTGGCTGAAATTTCGCAGAGCCCTGTGTAAATGCAGCATGTTGCAGTAATCATGGAAGGAAGCAGTTGCTTCCCTAAATGCATCCTGTCTAAATGATACAGAACAAGCACAAAGCTCCCCAAACCTTACCTCAGCATGCACTGGGTGGCATAAGAAAGTGATGGAGGTTCCTTTAAAGGGATTTCATTGAGGAATCTAGTTGCTAGTTGGGATGAAATGGAGATCATTCCATCCAAGCCTCTATTTTAATTAGTTAGATTGAATTGCATGAGGGGCTGCAGCACATCAGATGTGGCAAAACTTCTATTGCAGAAGGAGTGCAGTCCCAAGAGGGTGTCTGAGACGCAGGGCATGGATTTACTTACGCTGGTGTGATTAGCTAGATGGGATCATGGTGATCCTGGCGTGCCAGCCATGGAAGGGGGCCCACTCCCAGCCACGCAACAGAGGCATCCTGCTGGCAGCATCCCACCATCCATGGGTGCAGCCAGCGGGCACAGCACTGCCCGGTGCCGCCGCTTCCAGGAGGGCAGATCCCAAGTTCTCAGCTTCCAGTTTGGCTTACAGCTCTATACAAGCACTTTTGCAGGGCAGGCTGGATAAGCAGGCAGATCGCAGACAGAGTTCTTGTGACTCCATGAGGATTTATTTTCTTTAATCAACAGCCACTGTAGTTGTAAACAACAGTTAATGTTTGTCTTCATCATCCCAGCTTGTGAAATCATCGTTGCTGGCATTCACAGCAGAAGAGGGCCTGTGAATTGATGAAAGAACTTCCAAGGACAATGATTAATAGACAATAAGATGCTATTTTTAAAAGCCAAGCCATGCTTTAAATCATTTGATATGCCTGTGTGTAATATGTGTGATGCATATGCTGGTACGCATAGAAATTGCAATATTGTTGTTCCTTGGAGGAGATCTGTAACAAACTGCCACTTGGTTGCCTTAGATCTTGCTAGCTGGCACACAGAGGGCAGACAGATAGCATGCTGATTTAGTTGGTGCTCGCCCAAGGAGGAGGTTTTTTCTTTCCCCAAGGAACAAAATGGTACTAAGTGTTTAATGTCAATTGAAAAATCAAATCATGAGTGAAGTGTCTGGCTTCCTTTTCCTTTAAAAAACCTACCACGTTTTAAAACATTTTAGGAGGTAATACAGTGTTTCACAATCACATTTTATTGAAAAAAAAGACTGGTACATTCATAACATGGCTGGTAAAATGGCATGCTAATGCCATTTTCTAACAGAACAAATCAGATCTGGCCACCTAAAATAGTGTGTGACTCTGAGAGAAATGGCACCTACTTCCTTAAGCAGTAGTTTTCATGCTACTCTTAAAAGAGCTGCTACTTTACACCTCAGATAGCACATTCATTTTGGTGATGAATGATACTAGATCCTTGTAGGTGACATTTTCTAGCAGTATTTCAGGACCATCTGCAGAGACCCCTCATTTGTAATAGCACAGCGTCTTGCAGGACCCGTGAGAAGTGCTATATAGGTCAATAAAATATAGCAGCTAAATGCTACCGCTTTCTCAAGGCGAATAATTCATCACAAAACACTTATTCCTCAGACTTAATTTCATTTTCTATAAACAAAATGCTCCTGAGTAAATCACAGCGCTGGAAAATGCATCCCCATCTCCTGGGCCGCTGCTGACGCACGCTGCAGACGTGACCCGGGAGAACAACCAGGCTCAGAGTCAGATTTATCTCATTCAGAATTCCCTTGTCAAACATGGCACTCCTGTTACATTTCTCAACTGCACCATGTTAGTAAAGGTCAACAGGTTGGTTGTTCGTGGAAAGCAAATGTAAAAAGCTGCTGGTTCTCCTCAAATAATTTTTATATATATATATATATATATATATATATGTGTGTGTATGTGTGCATATATATATATGCACATTTATATTTATATTTATATTGTATTATCTATAATATGTATTTATATGTTCGGTTTATATTTTATATATATGAAATACATATACATATATATGTATGTATGTAACATTTTTTTGTTTATATTTGGGTATTTGTATATTTTTTTATATATGTAATGTTTTTAAATTTATTCTGTAACCATGCCTGGAAGCTCCAGTCAGCATCAAGTTCACATTGTCCCAGGCACTGCACAAATACATGGTAAAGCCTTGTCCACAGTGATTAATTGAGTTGTTTAGGCTGTCCTGCACAGCCAAACAATTGCCTTTTGAGCATGGGCACAGTGCCAGCAGTTTATGTTTCAATATGTTTGGGCAAGGCTGCTTTACAAATAGGAAGCTGGGCCTTTGGGAAGTAGCCTTACGTGTCTGTGTGTCCACCAGGGAGTTTTATTCCTCCTGGATATTTCAGTCATGAACCCTTGGAAGTGCTGGCCATGCAAAGGAAGCCAACCCAGATCCTGAAATCTGAAAACAAGAATGACAGCTCATGTTTAGGAGGGGAGGAAAGCTTCCTCTAATTGCCCTAAGTTGCAGAGGACTGTAAGGACTGAACTGGTGTTCTCAGAGTCCTCGTGGACTTTTTCCCATTCAAAGACAACATTTCCCAAATTGCACACAAGATACTTGTCACTGGCCCCCAGTTACAGTTTTAGGTGGGACTCATAACTGCTGAGCTGATGATGAAGTAACTGATGAAGGCTTCAAGAAGTTCTTCAACGAAGTAGTTCTTACAGGATTTGGACCACATTTTTAAAAATAAATAGGAGATGCCCGTGACTGTGCTGCTCCAGCATTGGAAACCTTCTGCTGGTAGGCAGGGAAAGCCCACAGTGGTATGTTAAACAAAATCACAGCTTCTCCTCAGCATTCAGCTGCCCTTCACATATTTCAGCATTGTTTATTTGAAAAGTAGGCTTGGTACCACCGGGCACTGGGTGAGGTTTATCTTGGAGGTCAGGAAGGTCTGAAGCAAGCAAGAAGAGGAGATTACTCACAGTGCTCTGTGTTCCTGCTTGAAATAATAAATATAAACAGGGCAAGTTTCAAAGTTCCAATCTTGGCATTGTTAAAACTATAAAATACCCCTCTCCATTCACAGGAAAAATCATGATACTGGAATGGTACGGCTTGAGAGGTGGGGTGGGCTCCTGCCCAGGCTCTGTGCTCTGCCCTGTTCCCTGGTGCAAGGGTTTGTTGTCCACGCCCTCTCTTTGCTCTGTGCACAGCAGTTCCTCTTGCTGGGAAGTCAACAGCACCAAGCTGGTTCACAGATGCAAGGAGGCCTTACAAAAAGAAGAGACCAAGCACTGCTTGGATTTGCACCAGGCTAAACACTGTCTTCAGACAGAAGCCAGGGCATGATGTGGTGAATTGAGGCAATCCTGTTTTCCCTGCCTCACCCAGCCACTGGTGCCTCATTCAGGCTCCTGAGCCAGCGCAGCCCAGTCCTGGGGCATGGCCCTTCTGGGACACTCCCTGCCCAGCATGTCCCTGTCTTCCCTCTGACACCTCTGGTCCCGTCTCCCGGGCTGGCTTCATTCCCACTCTTCACGAGCAGGACAGGAAGGAGCCCCCCAGGCTCCCACCTCAACAGCAGCCCAAGAATGGCAGCAGCTGCAAAGTTGTGCTGGGCTTTGGAAAGGTGTGGAAAACAGCCTTGGTCAAGGAGGGGACAGTGTGGCTGGCCTGGGCAGCACCTAAAAGCAGCAGCTGGTGGAACAGGTTTTGTGAAGACAAACCTTTCAGAAGAATGATCTGCCAAGGCTCTGCTAAATGTATGAAAATTGAGATTATGTACTTCAGAAGTTTATACCTTGCCCAGATTTGGGATTTTTTTGTTTTCAGGAACAATAAAAGGCACATCTTTGACATCAGATTGACCACCTTGCCGATTTTCATGGCATTGCTCCAAACCACACAAGCACTAGAGTTTCACAAATGTTTGTAAGAAGAATCTTAATCTGGGCACAGCATTCCCCCCTCTGCCCCGCGTTTTCCAAACTCAACAAAATTATTGCACATGTGTGCAAGTACATGGACACACATTCACATATTTGGTCTGATTGAGATGCCAGACATAGAAAATTTAAGCCCAACAGATCGCTATTTCCATTTTCACATGTAAATAAAGTATTTTAAAACCTAAAATATATATATTTTTTTAGGTAAGATTTTATAACAGAGAATGTTACAGAGATCTAGCAACCCACAGGACTATGGGGGTGCATTTACAGGGCTTACAGGACTAGATGGATGAGTCCATTATAGGGCAGATTAGGAACTAAAAGCTTGGCTTAGTGAAAAATTTTGACTCCAGTTTAGAAAAAGACATATGGTTTCAGTCTATCGGTGAAGTGAGTTGTAAAAGGTTCTATTGGTTTCAGGAGTTCCTTGCTGTTTGAGTTGACACTCAATTGGTTTATTACGAGTAATAAATGCACTCACGCAGTTGTAGGGTTGTGTTATCAAAACCAGCTTCATACCCATAACTGCTATCTTTCATTTCCAGGGATCTGAAGCCAGAAAATATCCTGCTGGATGATTATGGTAAGTCTCGGAGGTTTACAGAGATGCTTTCACAGTAAAGTAGATTAAGTTAGTTTTAGGATATATATTGCACAAAGACAAATAATGCTCTGAAGTGATTAAGAGGCTCAGCATACACTAATATTCCTGTCTTGGGGTGGGAGAGCTGCTGGAGCTCAGTGCACAGATGGAAGGAAGCAGCCGTGCCCTCAGCAGGGGCTGTTCTCGAGAGCTCGGCGTTGCTGGAGCTCTCTGCCTTTCGTCGTTGTTTTTCCATCCTTGTTGCAGGGCTGATGCAACACAAAGGGAGTTCTAATTTCCAAATCTATGCTTCCCTCTCCGTTTTTGAAAGTACTTTCATCCTGTGCTGAGCCAAGTCTGGTTTTATGCAAACCCAGGTACCCATTCCTTGCTGAAGGCAGCGATAATCAAATCTCGTGCTGACTTGCAGACCAGATGTAGCCTCTTCAGCCATCGCAGAGTTATGGAATTGTGTCAGCCCATCCATCCTCTGTGATCAGTTCAAGATACTTCCCCACAGCATGCTTCTCTCTGCCTTTTTTCATTGGTTGTAAAATACCTGATACAATCCACTCCAGTCCACAGCCTCACTGTTAACATTTATTTCACTGCATTGTAGTGCCCTTAATGATTCCTCTTTTCCATATCAATGAAACTGGTCCAATTCAGTGATTCAGAACACTCTTTTCTTAAAATGCCCGAGCAGTAAATTGCAGGAGTATTTTAGCAATGACCACAGTTGTGGGTTTTGGACTAATTTGGGTCAGGTTTTATATCTGCTTTGTGTTGTTGTGTTTCTTTTTTCCTTCCAGGCCATATTAGAATATCTGATTTGGGTCTAGCTGTTAAAATCCCTGAGGGTGAATCAATCCGTGGAAGAGTAGGAACAGTAGGGTATATGGGTAAGTCTTCCACAGCTCATCTCTTTTAAAATTTGCTGAGATTACTTGAGTTTTAGAGATATTTCTGCCAAGTAAGCTTAAGAAAAAAGAATAAAAAATATTCACATTCAGCTGGGTCCAGTTCTGTGCAGCAACTCCCACAGAAATCCTGATAGTGGAAATCAGAAGAGGGTGAAAGGATGGACCTCTACAGCTCTCAGCGAGGCTGGTGTGTAACCTTAAATCAGCAAAGAAAATTGAAAGGGGAGACAACAACTGGGATTCTAGTGATTTTAGTGTAGTTTTATCTTAGGAGGGTTATGTGCCAAAATAAAAGTTTCTTTCTAGTTGCTGCTTTGTGTAAAAGTTAGAATATATTTGTATGGTTATGATAAAATGGGTAAATCCACACCTATGGTCATCTTGACCAGGGTCATCTTGAGTTTTCTTCTCTGTGCAGGGGAGGCTGCACAAAAGACGAGTAGAGATTTGTACATTGGTGAAAAAAAAAAAAAAACACTCCCTTATTTAGCTAGATCTGTTTTCTAAATTCAATGTAATTATTTTCATGCATTCTCTGGGTGGGCATATTTCTTGGAGTAAAAATTGCTTATGCTTATTTGACTGAATAGAAACTAGCTGATGTGAGCCACTGTTACACCATATGGAGACTTTAATGAAAGCAAGCAAATCAGTTGTCATGTCTAAATTTTGTTATCTCAGTGTAAGTTTGCGTGCACACTAAGGCTCTGTGCTCGTGAGCACGTGCGGATGTGTGTTTGTACCCGTGCATGGAGCTGAGGGTGCCTGCAAGACAGTGGCTATCTGCCCAAAAGCATTGTGTGGGGTTGCAACACAAAATGAATGGATTGGGGTTTCTTTAAAGGGGAAAAAGAAAAGCTGTAAATTGACCAAAGAGACAGAATTTGCTTTTGAAGAAATGTCACGGCTGTTTACAGGATGTGTGTTTGCATTTCATTTCTTCCCTAAACGGAGAAATCTGGAGGAACTCTTAAGATTAGGTCTCTGTTTAATATTTAGATCCAACTTCTTTCTGTGCTTTTTTTTTTTTTAATTGGACTGAGTTGGTAGAGAATTCAGAAGACAGCATGCACAAGGCATGTAGCATGCAGAGAGAACACCGTGGCATGTAGCATGCTGCATTTCCTGTAATGCCATCAGCTGAAATCAGGAGGTATTTTTGTATTTTACCCACCATTCTCTGTGCATGTGTATTCAGTCACCAAAATGAAACTTCTAGGCATTTAAGTGTTTTGCCTGGGTAGATACCAAGCATTTCCACAAGGCATCTCGCTCTCCTCCACAGCTCCAGAGGTGTTGAACAACCAGAGATACACACTCAGCCCTGACTACTGGGGGCTAGGCTGTCTCATTTATGAAATGATTGCTGGGCAATCACCATTCCGTGGAAGGAAAGAGAAAGTGAAGAGGGAAGAAGTGGACAGAAGAGTGCTGGAGACAGAAGAGGTGTACTCCCATAAGTTCTCTGAGGAGGCCAAGTCCATCTGTAAAATGGTAAGGGGCTGGAAGTGTGGGAGCTTCGTTAACGAGCTGTGTCTGACACGGTCTGAGCAGTAACAGGGTACCAATAGAGGGGCTACAGAAACAAGGACTAACCAAGCTCATCTGTGGATGGGATGACTGCATTCTCTATTCATTCAAACTGTGTTTATTTGGGCTTGCTTCTCCATGAGATTCATCACGGTCATCCTGAGCCCTCTCCAAGGTTTTATGGCTGAGGGAGCGGTGTCTATTCTCATGAGACTTTGAATGATAGTTGCAGTCAAGAATGCATTTCTGTCTTTTATAACCTTGTAGAAAAAAATAAAAAGGACTTGATGATGCAAGAATCTGGTTGTCTCCTGCAAGGAACTGCAAACCCCACGCTTCCATTGTCTTTGGTGAGAGCTGGGGGTAAGCAGGACAAAGATTATGCAATGAAATTATTGTGACACTCAAATGTTGTCCCAGCCCATCTCACTAACTTTGTTAGCAGCTTTTCCCCCGGGGTGCCAGGGTATCCAGCTTTTCTTAATACTGTTGAGCTGTTCTTTAAAATGTTTTCTCACTCTTTCAGCTGGGAGTCATTTTCGTAGCACAATAGCCATGTCTGACAATGGAAATCCTCAATCCCTCTGAGAAATCTCAAAGCTGTGTCTGAATTCATCAATGTCTTGTTGACATCCATCTTTAGAAGGCTGAATTGTAATTTGGAAAAGGATGTGGCCTTTTTCTGGATGTCGTTTGCTAACGGGTGAAGTCTCCTTTGCAGACAATGACTTATCTGTGTTTGCTGGTAGAGGGAGAACGAAGGGGAGGAAAGGCCAACAAATAGGTAGGGAGAGTTTCACCGATGTCTTGTGCAACAGGCAAGCAAAGAGCAGATCCACAGCACGCTGGTTGGCTGGCTGCATGAAGAGACACTGAAGTCCCCTTGCTAAATAATAATGGTAGCACTGCCAAGTATCATGCCTGGAAATCATTAACTCACAGTGCACCAAGTCATTCCCGAATCCTCGGGGTGGTAATTAACAGACATCACTCTTGATAGATGCTCCCAGCCATTCGCTGCCCTTAATTGGCGATGCAGAGCCCCCAGTGAATCCGACACGGGGGGATCTGGAGCAGCCGTGGGCTCTCACAGACCATCCCATGTGCCCCAACAGGCTGCCTTCTCTCCTCAGGTAGCCTCTCAGCTCCCACCAGGTGGGGAGCAGCATCTGCTGGAGTGGCAGAGAATTTGTGTGTGTCCTGCTGTTAATCTGAAATGGAGATGTGAGGCAAAAATTATACCTTGCTGCTTGAGGCACAGAATCAGAATAGTTTGGGTTGAAAGGGACCTTTAAAGATCACCTAGTCCAACCCCCCTTTTCTGGCTGGCATACCTGTAGAAGCCCTTCCTGTTACTCTTTATGTCCCTTGCATAACAGAAAGAATACATACTTTGAAAATAACCATGAGAACTTAAAGCTGAGAAGAATTGAATGTAGCATTGATGGGATAGTGCTGTAGATGACTTACCACACTCCCGGGGGAGCAGACAGTCATCACACTGTAGTGGTCATTTTCATCTTCCAGCCATGGAGACTATGGTTTCAGGGAGTCAGGGCCTCAGGAGATCATCTAGTTCATTCTCTTGCCTCAGGGAAGCATGGGCTATATATAAATTATTCCTGAAAACTTGATCACTGCTGCTTCCCTGTCCAACCACATGGCGTGTTTATTGAGGTGGTTTGTGCAAACTATTAATGGATCCAAAGATAACCTTTCCCTTTCTGAGCATTAATATCCTAAGGCAGGAAGAGTCTTAGTCCTGATGCTGAGTGTGATGGCATTTGTGGTTTCCCATCCAAAAGTAATTTATTTTATCAAGTGATGTTTTTTAAAAAATCCATTTTTCAAACATATTTTCTCGAATTCTTTTTGCTTTTTATATTGAAAGCCGGAACTTTGTTGCTTTGCATCAGCATCTTAACAAGGAAACAAAAGAGTAATAAAGTACCCATCAAATCTGCAAAATGAAGCAAAAAGTTGCAATACATAAAAGGAACCTGAGCCTTCACCAAGATCCAACACAAAATGCTTTCCCATAGTGGACTCTTCAGGGCAGAAGTGTGAGGAAATGTTTCCCACCATGTTGCCCAACCTTCTCTTCAGAGCTTACTCCATAAGCTAATAGCATCACCACCGGATTGTCTTTATTCACTTACTCATATGCAAACATTCTGGGGTCACCCCACGTCAACCTTCTCCTCCTGGATGTTTGTGCCCTTTTGCATTTTTGCAGGCACATATCATAGCTCCCATTAATCATCATCCATCCCATATTTCCATGTTTCATTTTGTAAGTAATTTCCCATAAATCAGACCTCCTTTTGGACTGAAACAGAGATGAATAACAAATAATTAGTAACAGGGGCAGCTGGCTTTCTGGGAAGCTCCCCAGCCCATAGTTCCCATATAACATAGCTGCTCCTGGTGTGTTTTTTCTCTGAAAAAAATCCAGTCTTTCTAGGAAATGCTCCGTGTTTGTTGTTGTTGTGCCTTATACTTCATTGGTGTACATGCGTGTTTGCCCTGACAAGTGCAGTCGTGCATCCAAAGATGTGACTTGAAGTGCATTCAAGTCAGCAGTGTTGGATGGGCCCACATTGCTGTGCTGCTCTGTCCCTCTGACAGTGCCCTGCTTGTCTGAATTTCCCACAAATTTGTCTTCCCTGATGCCTTTCATCCCTGCAGCTCCCATTTTACTCTACCCAAGGGATCTCTGATGGGAGGGTGTAAAGAAGACAGAGCCAAACTATTGGTTTGGTGTCCTGTAACAGGACAGGAAGCAAAGGAAACAAACTGAGGCACAGGAGTGTTCAGTTTTCAGGGAAACATTTTTTTCTGTGGTGAAGGTAGCCAGGAACAGGTTACCTAGAAAGGCTGTGATGTCTCCACACTTGGAGATACACGAAGCCGAACTGGACAAGGTCTGGAACAACCTGCTCTAGGAGACTCTGCTTTGAGCAGAGGGATTGGACTAGACATTGTCCAGACGTGGCTTCCAGCCTCAGCTGTTCCATGTTTCTGATCTCCATTCCCTTCTCAAAGTTCCCCCCTCCAACCAACTAAAAGATAATGGTTCTGTTTTCCTTAAAAGCAATTTTTTCCTGTTCCTCACTCACCATCAGGAACTCAGTCATGCTACTGCTACTCCTGCCTGNACATTGTCCAGACGTGGCTTCCAGCCTCAGCTGTTCCATGTTTCTGATCTCCATTCCCTTCTCAAAGTTCCCCCCTCCAACCAACTAAAAGATAATGGGTTCTGTTTTCCTTAAAAGCAATTTTTTCCTGTTCCTCACTCACCATCAGGAACTCATACAGCTACTCCTGCCTGCTGCCATCCCTCCTTTCTGCTTTCATCCCATGGAAATCAACATTATGACACCTTAAAGTTTATCAGTCTATTGCTGCCCAAGGATAACTGCTCTTTCATCTCTCTTCTCTCATTTAGTAATTGACCATAGTATTGCTTCTCTGCTCTCTAAAAATTGCTTAAAATAATATGTTTACTTCAGTGTCAGGGCTGAACTTTATCTAGGTGATTCCTTAAACTGCTTGGTCAGCTGGGTCAATGGAAATGGTTTTAGCATTCCCCTTGTCTCCTTTCATGAGCAGCAATTTTTTGTTTCCCTTACTCCTATAATTTTAGGACTAACATCTTAGGACTTGGAATTATTTATTACATGGTATGATCTGGATATGAACTGACGGATCACACGAAGATAAAGCAGCGCTTTGGGGACTTTCGGCTTTTTTTAGCAATCCTCACAACAGTAGTTTCTTTTTGTAAAGGAGCAAAACAAAGTCATGGAAAAAAGTCTCAAACATTGCAGAGTTTGAAACCCCAGGGGGGATCAAATGAGTGACATGAAAGTATCAGAGAGCTCTTTATATCAAGTTCTTGATGTCACTTCACTGCTGCTACTCAGGACTTTCTTTGAAAGTCCTGTTCTGGTCATGCTCTGCCCATGAACTCTGTAGATGAAACCCTAAATGTCCGGTGTCATCTGGAACTGTCGTTACCAGAACACAAAGCTCTGCTGTTTGGCATCAACTTCATGCATGGTTGGGTGGCCCAGGCCATCTCCAGATTTGAAACTCTGTGAATTATCTGCGGGCTCTACTGCAGAATTACATTTAAATTATGTTCCATGGGGTCCCTTGCACTGCTGTCCCAGGAGGGCTTCTCATCAGCCTGATGGAGTTGCTTTTTGTTCTGCTCTCTATTCATATTAAATAAACCCTTTGAAGCTGAATTAAACAAAAGTGTAGAGATGACTCAAAGCATACCGTTGTTATCTCCATTTTCTTTTCCATGTCAGATTCCCAAATGGGATGCATATTTCAGGCTCTTGCATGGGTTTACTACTGCAGAAGGCTTCTGGGGCTGCAGGAAAGGGTAAAAGACTCATTATTCCTTGGAGAAAGGAAAGATTTTCTCTTCTGGAGAATATTCTAGTCCATGCTATGTCTTGATATCCACAACAGAAGCCAGGAAGAATGTCTGGTTTCACCTGTTGCCATCTCTAGAGCTGGCTGCATCTGCGGCTTTTCAAATTCCATTCATTTATTACATTTTTCTCCATTGTGACTCTCCTGGGACTCTCAAGAGACTGGCAGCTGCTCCCCTGCAGCGGGGTTTTGCAGGAGAATCCTCTCCTTTCTGTGGTCTTTCAGTCCCAGCCTATTCCCAGTGGCCCATCCCCTTTTGTGTCTTTCAGCCAGCAGTGGCCAGCCACCCACAACCAACTGCATTCATGCTCCAGAAACTTCCGTCTTGCATCTGAAGTTACTGAATACTCCCTTGTTTGTCATGGAGGAGCCCAGGAATCCCCAGGCAGACTTTTTCTATCCTCAGCTACCCTTTTCTCTGACCACTCCAAACATCTGACAGCCTGACAAGGGTGAATTCACAGATCAGCTTGGTTTCCCCAGCTAGTCCAGAACCCACACTGCAGAGATGGGAAGTAACCCCCCTTTTCATCCCTTCAGAGCTGACTTGAGAGCAGAGACTGCAGAGGTCTCCTGCATCTTCTCCAGGCAAGTCCAAATCTATTCCTTCCCACCACCACTTGCTCCTCAGCTGTTCCCTTAAGGTCCAAGGTATCATTTCCAAAAGCGTATCAGAGCCATGGGTACTAAAAATGGCCTTTCTGCCTTCAGATTCTTCTTTCCAACTGTCAGGAAAGTTCTATTGACATGAGAATAAAAGATTAAAAGAACTTTTGATTTCTTTGCCCAACCAGAATAGAGCAAGCCCGATTCTGACTGGAAATTCCAAAGCGTCCTTCTTCACATAGGCTAGAGCATATCACTGTTGGGACTAATAAAACCCAAAAACACCCTCACAACAAAAATCCTAGTCTCAGAACCATGAGCATTCAAAGTCTAATGCAATTATTTGAAAGAAAAGCATCCCTCTTTCCTTCTAGCCAGGGAAAGCAAAGTCCAGAGAAGTGCTCTGAGAAAGATCCTTTGCAGTGGGCCAGATGGATGTGGTACAATATCATGTGAATCTGTGTGCTCAGAGAATGGCAAGGCATAGAGATGTTTCCTCGAGTCTTTTTACATTTATGGATCAGCCGCTTGCTGTGATCTGTCAGCCCAGATGTCACCACCTAGACAGCATCAGAGGCAGAGGAAAGAGTGGGGAAGAAAGGGATGTTGCTATTTGGAAGCTGAAAGTTGCTATTGTAACCAGCACCAGTGAGTTTAAACCCGTTCGTCTGACTGTTCAGTCTCCTGCTATTGCTGCTGCTGCTGCTGCTGCTGAGGCAGAAAGACCTGAGCAGAAAACTCTTTTGTCCACAAACCCCTTCACCACCATTTCTGGCTTGGCTGCTGCCACTGCAGCTTGCTCAGGACAGCTGGAGGGTGGCCTCTGCACACGTGGGGCACACGGATTGCCAAAGCCATTTGCCATCTCAGGCTGGAAATGAGACCCCCAGGAACACAGAAGCTGAACTGAGGTGGCTGTTGGAAGTCAGATAAGAAAATCACCAATGCCCAGATGGCAGCAATGCCCAGTGGTAGCAGAGCGTTCAGAGAAGCCTGAGGAGCTGTGACACTGTAAACCCCTGATAAGGACAAGAAACCTCAGCTCTAGCCAGGCACCTGAGGAAAGATCACAACATGACATTAGCGACAAACGATTATTTCCAAGTTCCCCCTCGATGAGACGATGTGGCTGAGGCAGCAGCCCAGGCAGAAGGTGCCGGGGCACTCAAGCCCTGAGCTGAGCCCACAAGCAGCATCTCCAGGCAGCCTTGCCCCAGCGGGGAGCCTGCCTGGCTCCCGATCCTGCTCCTGCAGGGAACACGGGACTCGTCCCCAGCCTTCCCAAAGGTGTTTGGATCCTGTCATCCGCAGCTGGGATGGTCCCCGGGACTCTCCCGGGGATGCTCCCGCGGGCTCGGTGCCTGCCCGGGCTGGGAGACCCCAGCCCAGCCCTGCCCCGCCTGGTGCCGATCCCCCCGGGGGCTGCGCTGATGCTTTCGGTGCCATTACCGTGCACAGCCCACCCGGGCAGGGGCGAGGGGCGAGCGCTGCTTCTCGGCCCGACTGCGGGGCTGCAAAGCCGGGGACGGAGGCGGAGGAGCGACGGGAGCCTTCCCGTCCCCTGTGCCCTGGGAAAAGCCCCCGGGCCCGCTCCCGGCCCCTTCCCGGAGCAGCGATCGCCGCCCGGCCCCGCCGCGCTGCCCTTTCCTCTGCTGCCTCCCGGCGGCACCGCCCGAGCGGCTCAGGAGCGCTGATGGAATCGTGGAAAGGTTTGTGTTGAAGGGATCTTAAACACCTTCCAGTCTAACCCTCTGCCGTGGGCCTGGTCCACTCCAAGCCCTGTCCAAGCCTGGAGATGGGCACCTCCAGGGATGGGGCAACCACAGCTTCTCTGGGCACCCTGTGCCAGGAGCTCATCACCCTCACAGGAAAGAATTTCCTCTTAATATCCAATCTAAACCTGCCCTCCTCCGGTTTAAAGCCATTCCCCCTTGTCCATGTTGTGACATGCCCTTATCCAAGGCCCCTCTCCAGCTGTCTGGCACCGGAAGGTGCTATAGAGTCTCCCCTATAAATATCACAGTGTTTCTGTTCATTGACTTGCTCGTCTGATAGACCAAAGATGCTGAGTTCAGTGGGTGTCCATTGGCACCCAGGAAACAGGCAGGACTTGCTGTAGCAGGTAGAGGTTGTGCAATGCCCTTCTCTGAAAGCAAGCAAGGCAGAACTGAGGATAATTACTGGGCACTGGCTCCATGGATGGAACTCCCCTTGAGCTCAGCAGAGATAAGCCCATGAGGATAAAGGGTTGGTTCAAGGTGTCGTGTGATGCACTGGAATGTAGTGCAATGGGCATAGGAAATAAATTTTTTGTATTTTTGGTTTTTCCTAAGCACCTGTTCTTCTGAGGGAGAATTATTCTTACAAGCATAACAAACAAACAAAAACAAAAGAACTGAGACAAAGCACATGGAACTTATGAATGTGCATCTTTATATATATTGAAGATATAGTATATCTTTATACTAAGGTATGTCAAACCTCCTCTTGAAAGCGTTCACTGAAAGTAGGCAAAAGAAATGGTCTCTATTTTGACTGTAAATACTTTACAGCAGGTGGTTTTCAGAGCATGTAGAACAGTGCAGTCCTAATCCATTTAACTTCAGCTTTTAAGTAACAGCAGTTGCAACTCCCCTCTGTACTTCCCTCTGGGCACATGCAAAAACAAGTGGAGATAAAAATATCTTTGTGGAGCTCTTGCTTTTCTGACACCCTCACCGTTCCTCTCGGCACGTTTCAGCTCCTCACCAAAGAAGTGAAGCAGCGGCTGGGATGTCAAGGGGAAGGTGCAGCAGAAGTGAAGAGACACCCCTTTTTCAAGAGCATGAATTTCAAGCGGTTAGAAGCAGGAATGCTGGATCCTCCCTTTGTGCCTGATGTAAGTACGACAGCAAGAACCCCCAGTGGCCTCTTTCAAGAGGTTTGTTTCTAAAATAGCTCCTCTCTCTCAGGGCTGTCATCGCTCCCTGCATGGGTAGCTACCCTAGGAAGGTGTGATAAGTGGCAGGGCTGGAGTGGGGAGGCTGGGAGGAAGAGGAGAGAGGGCTCTGTGGGCATGTGGATGCAGGGTGGGTGGAACTCCATCCAGGCTGGTAGTCTGGGGCTTGATTCATTCCCACTCCTTTTACCACAGCCTGCCTGTATGACACTGGAGGCGCTGGGAACCTTTGCATTCCCTTATCCATGGTCCTACTGTGAAAATCAGTGTGCTCAGGACCAGGTGGTGCTTGGAACAATCAGCAGTGAAAGCCACATGTGTGCATACAGGTTTACGGAGGTGAAACCAGAGTTACAAAGTCCAGAGCTCTGTGGAACTGGAACATCATGAGAACAGTCATTTGTTACAGAGAGTCTGAGCCAGGCTCAGCTATCAAGTGTCACCTCAAGCAGAGAAGGTGACTTGGACCTGAGAGAGCATTTGGAGCTTTTTTGTGTTCATGGGGCACGGAACCCAACACTGAATCCTTACTCACATTTACACACCGGGCTCACACATACTGAAAGTCTTTGTTGCATTGGCAACAACAGAACTTTTTCCACCCTTTTGTGGTATCGGTTTCTAGCCCAGTGCGCAGAGCTATCTGATTATTTCCCTCCTGCAGGGCTCTCCTTCTGGCTGGAGCTTCTATCCTTAAAGTCCCCATATGGATCTAAGTAAACACTGCCATTTTAGCATATTAAGGAAAGTAACATCTTGGCAGCTCCCATTGCCGTTGCTGCAAGCTCCACCAAACCAAAGTGGTTTGAGCGCTACAAAAGTTTACTTTAGTTGCTCTGGTTTTCCTTTACATTTTACTATGCGGCCTAGTTATTCCTGCCAATTAGCCCGTGGTGTTACGACCTGCTTTAGTGGGAAGAAATAAGAGACAAGCTACTATTTCTTTCTGATGTAGAAAATTATAAAATTCTGGGCTCAAATTTGGGATCTGCCAGAGTGTGTAAAAACTGTGGCACGTAAGGCCTAGAAGGCACCTCTTAGAGACGTATTTTCGAAAGCAAAGGCGCATAAATTTTTATGGCTATTTATTGGGAACTCGAGAGCTCCCCTAATTTAATTTATTTGGCACTTCATCCATAGATTTCCCAGTCTTTACTGAAGTCAGCTGAATCACCCAAAGCTATATAGCCAATGGCAGAGGTTGTTACCCAAACCATGTCCCTCCATCCTCTTCTACGTTACTGCATCTCCACAAAAATGTTGTGGATTGCAGCTGTCAGGAATGGAGAGGGATACAGCCTTCAGCAAACAGGACTTCTGTCAGGAGTCAGCTCCATTTGTTTGGTCACTAGTGCTCAGTACTGCACAGTTGGACCCCGGGCTGTGCAGTCCTGTTACCACGTATAGACAGTAGGGTTCGACATGTGCTGGGGTTCAGCAGGTCAGGCTGGTCCCAAAACCACCCCTCAATTATCCCTGCACATCAAAGGGTGGCTGTGCTGTTGATGGGAAGTCTCTGGGCACGCACACTGCCTGTGACAGGTAGCCAGTGATGACTCTTTCTGCTTCCCTGGGGCTGACTGCTGGAATATGAGCTGAAAGTTGCGTCACTGCAAAAAGTTTTGTCTCTGTCATCTCAGAAAATTAAGCAGTTCAAAAAGACAGAGCCATTTGACTGTTTCTTTGAAGAAATGCAGCCAAGTTAAAAGAGTTAATAGAGGTAATTCTGGGCAGCTTCCAGCAGCTGAGCTATTAATAAAAACAATGGGAAAAACGCCAAGCCTACTCTGGTTTTTTTAGCAATTAGGGTACATTCCTTTAAACTTTTAAGCTACAAACTCCACAGCTATCTGGGAAGGAGGGCACTTCTATCTGAGGCCTCTTTTCAGAGCTCTCTCCAGTGTGCCACTCGTAGACATTCTGGTTTTCTGTTGTTCCCTCTCTAAATGAAAAGACTACTGAAGGGTTCAGTTTTTCTTTTCTGGCTCTTTCTGTCCTTTTCCTCTCACCTCTTAACCAGATGGTACAGGGATGACTAAACTCCACTTTGACTGATGCTTTAAGGACTTCAGAATAGGAAGCTTAATGTGCTTAAAGTGAAGTCAGCTTTTGATGATAAACATGCGGGCAGAGCGAGTTTGGAGAAGGAGGATGCAGACACACACTTGTTAGACTTTCTCACTTGACTGAGTCTGTGAATGAAAGCACATGGTCCAACTCAGAAATGTTTTTCCTCTTGTCATTTCTCCTTTTTTTTCTGCTGACATAGCCCAGAGCAGTGTACTGCAAGGATGTGTTAGACATCGAGCAGTTCTCCACAGTGAAAGGAGTTAACCTGGACCAAACAGATGACGATTTCTATTCCAAGTTTTCCACAGGATCAGTGTCTATTCCATGGCAAAATGAGGTAAGGATGTATCATAGCAAAATTACTGCAATAAACCCCGTAACACAGATGGTTTAAGAGGAGCTCTATGTTTCCAGTAATATATAGCTACTGGATAACTTGCCAGACTCTAATACTTTCATGAGTTACAAATGGTCTCTTTCAAGATCTGTAATGTACCACAGATGTCAGGTTCAGGTGACTGTATCTGTTGGCTCTCTGTATTTGTGTAAATTGGCAAGGGTCCTACTGTACTTCCTCCTCCTGGATTTCTGCAGAGGTGTTTCAACAGCTCTCAGGACCTGCTGTGGTACAGTTGGAAGTCCCAACAGAAGGATCCTCCACTGGTGACCCTGCTCTCCCCCACTGTCCGCAGCGAGTCCCAGCTGCAGCAGTTAACTCTGGACCCTGAACTCCTCCAGCATTTCCATATCTGACTCTTTATTTCTGTTTGATATCAAAACACAGCCAACAGTGGATTTCAGAATCCAGCTCTGCATCAGACAGCAGATCCGCTCGGGCAGAGGGGTGCTAATAACTGGGATTTTGTAGGTGTGCCTGTCTTTGCCTGATATTCTCCACAATGCTAAAGAAAAGAACGGAAAGTTTTGTGGGGCAGCTTCTGACAGGTCTGATGTGCAAACACGCAGAGCAGACTCAGCCTCTGTTTTTCATACACTCTATTTGCCCTCTACAGACACCAGCAGGAATCCAACTGTTAACTCTCCTCACACACTGCTGGCTTTGAACAACCTGGCACTACTGGAATTTATTTAGCGCAGATGAATAATTCCCTTTTTTTCTCTCTCTCACTGTGTTCCACTAGATGATAGAAACAGAGTGCTTCAAAGAGCTGAATGTATTTGGACCAAATGGTACTATTTCACCAGACCTAAACAAAAGCTACCCTCCAGAGCCACCCAAGAAAGGATTGCTACAGAGAATATTTAAGCGCCAGGTGAGATCTTTTATGACTAAGACCAGGAAACTCCTGTAGATGCCCGGTTTCACAGCCCTATTCTGTGGTATTTTTGCTCAGAGAAAGGCAGTGCATCTTAGAGAGGGCTGTCTCTCACAGTTACCTCCATATCCCAGGTTTTTCATCTGCCTTGTGTGATTTTTTTTTTTTTGCCACCAGCAGTTCCAGTGTTGCTCATGAGTTTTGTTTCCAGCAGTTGAAAACTTCTTACCCGACCTATTTTTCAGTGGTATGCTGAAATGCCTTTTGAAATTGTTCTATGGTTTTAAGAATTTCCTTGTGGAAATCCTTGATTTATGTGTTTAAAAAAAAAAAAAGAAAATGCACATTTTGAGGGAGAAAGTCATGGCAGGAAACTAAGCCATTAGAGAAGATGATGTGATATCTTAGATAAAATGCCCAGATAAAATGTGATGTGCAGCTTTCACGGGGCACTGTGGCACCACTTGCAAATGTCAATAACATTCTTAGACTGGTCTATTTGTGTAGGGTTAAAACCGTGTCTGAGCATTGGCAGGTATCCTCTGTATTAGTCAGATTTAGCAGATACTGACATTTTGCAGTGAATTGATTTGGCTCCTGGAGCTCGAGTGAGTCTTCTTTGCTTCATTCCTCAAGAACTGCCATGGTTCTGCTGACCTAGAGAGACTTCAGGTAAGAAAATGAAGAATATTTTGCATCCGAAGATCTTAAAAAAAAAATCTTGCAGTCCAGTCAGTACCATAAAATGAACAATGTTGGATTAAAAAAAAAAAGCATGGCGTATATTGGAAATCTAATTGTCATTGTCTTCCTCTTCCTACAGCATCAGAACAATTCAAAGAGTTCTCCAAATTCAAAGGCCAGTTTAAATCACCACATAAATTCAAATCACGTAAGTTCAAACTCCACTGGAAGCAGCTAGTTCCAACTCAGTCCTATGAAACATGTTGCATCCTTCCACTATAATCTCTGGAGCTTCTGTGAATGAGAGAGCCTCCACCATTGAGTGAAAAATGAAAATATGGATCTCCCAAAACAGAGATTTTCTATCCATTCCTTCCAGTGGAGCCTCACATTTTAAGAAGAAATTTCCACTCAGGTCTGTTTTTGGAGGTGGCACTCAAGACTGTGTGAATCAAATTTGTCTCTTTAGAACATTGCAATAGAAATTCAATGAACATGACTACTTGCACGTATTTAAATAGCATCATACTAGAACTGAATTTTGTCTTTATTATTTTTAAAGAAAAGTTTTGTAAATTTCTCTATTGTCTCAGTTTACATTTTGTACATTTGTATTTAAATGAAAGTCAGACTTTGGAGGTGTATATTTTCCAAGCAGCAGCTGTAAAGCCATGTGTTTTAAGACATTTTTTTAAAAGAAACAAAATGTGACTCAAGACTTCCAGAGCCTCAAACGAGAAATCATTCTTTTTAGCAATTCTAGAAAATTCTTCATAAATCACTTTATCAGACAGGGGTTTATTGACATGCATTTTTATGGAACAGTTTATTCTTAATTATTTTACATCTGTATATTTAGTTTACAGCAACACTGCATACATTTCTCCTCTTCATTAGTTTGTAATGTCTCGCATTAAATGCTAAAGGACAAGATTTTGATGCATTCAAGAATGCTACTTGCTATGCGGAAGGTTTGTGATGTCTTGGGACCAGCACAGCTGAGATTTGCACTTACTTACATTGTTATTCCATCAAAGGCTTTTCAGTTAGAAAGGGAGCCCTGTTTTAAGCTCTTTTCCTTCACTAGTTTTTGTGCTGTTTCTAACGACAGATAAAACAAAGCTGAGGGAGAGGTGACCGGGAAAGCAAATGTCCATTTATTTTTCTAGGACTTCAAAACTGCACCTGCTGAAATGAGAGCAAAACTCAAAGTGTTCTCCACGCTGCAGTCAAAGGCCCAAGGCCCTTCCACAGCTGCCCATCAAAGAGGTAGCAGCAGAGAAGTTCAGCAGTCTGATTTGTGCCAACCATGAGATTTGTGACAGCTTTGTAGAGCTGGAGGTTCAGAGTGGGATCTGAGCTGCTTTTGGGCAGTAGCAGAACCTACAGTCTGTGGCTGCACTCAAAATACTTCCATGTGTCATGCAAACACCCCCTGACACTTCCCCTCAATTAGATCCTCAACTGAATAAAATGCCAGTATGAAATAATAACTCCCACTTCCAGCTCCATCATTCTTTGTCCAGGATCCTTTAACGAACGACAAAAGCATTGTCCCCACTAGGATAAACAGGATCAGACAGGATCAGTAGCAGTACCTCAGGCATCAGAATCGTGCTCTTCTCAAGTATTTCACTATTATTGTTCAGAACACCAGATCGAAAATCTGGTTACTTCCCTTCCACAGGAATTGGAAGATTCTGTGCCCCCAGCTGCAGGCAGGATCTCTGCAGCCCAAAGTGTTCTGTAAAGTGTGTTGGATCCCTGTGCTCTTCACAATGTTGGCTGGACTCTACTGATGATTTTACACCTTTGGGTCATCAGGAATATCTGAAGGCCACCCTGGTATGTCTAAAATCCTGTTAGGCAGTAGTGCAGCTATCCCAGGGTCCAAGGAAGCGACGTTCCAGTGGGAGTCTTAAGAGCCAAAATTCATTGGACTGTCATGTGTGTGTTCTATGTGGTCAGTGCTGAGGAGGAAAAAGATGGAAGTTAGTAGTGGCAAATGCCTGAGTGAGAAACACAGGAATGACATAGTAAAGCAGCTTGAAGTCATGAGAGAGAGACAGAACAGGGACTTGCATAGAGCAGCTGGCAGAGAAAAGTCAGGGAAAGGACATGAGGCTTCAGCCAGTCTCCCATGTCAGATCTTACAGAAGATGCAAGATTTTAGAGATCTTGCTAATTTGGCATGTGAAGACTGAAACTTTCATTCTTCACCATCTCCCAGTATTGAGAAATAACAGCAGACCCCTTGCTGAAAGGTGGTGGACAAATTGCAGATATTGATTGCAGGTGGCCTTGTACCTTTTAGATAAGGCCACCAGCCTTAACTAATGGTAGATGAGGTTTTAGCAACAACAGTGAGTGATGGCGTTTGGGCCTTGTCCTGCTCTCCTTTCAGCCAGGACAGTCCTCGCTCAGCAGCTCTAGGACTCTGGCACTGGGCACTTAGGGGCAGTGCAGAGCCCTGGAAGGATGAGAGCATTCATTCTCTCTGGATGCCTGGAGGACATTATGCTAGGGTTGGTTATCCTGAATCCTCGAGATGGCCTGGAAGAAGGATGCACCTGAAAGCATCAAGCCTGGGATGGAGTCCCTCTGGATCCCACCTCCTTGGAGCAGTGAGAGAGGAAGGGGAGAGACAGAAAACAACACCAGTTGAGGGAGATGTCATCCCTTGAGTGTCTCTGTCCTGTCTGACAAACTACAAACAGTGTTACCATGCTGGGGCAGCAGAACCTTTCAGCACCCAGCCCTGGAAGACTTAAAATCCATCAGAAGTGCTAATGAACAGTCCTAGGGATCTTCTTGTCTTCTTGTCTTCTTGTTTGCCTACAACAACAAAACCTGCAAGATTTCTTTTTTATTGCTTATTTCTGTTGGGATTTTTTTTTTTGTAAATTTTTTCAGCTTACCTTGCACTCAAAACTGGAGTAGGAGCACAGTCCTCACACTTCCATTGTGTGACCAGGTGCAACTTGGGCCCAGAACTTGGGGCTGAAGCCCTGTCAAGGCAGTGCCCTGCACAGCCAGGTTTCCACAGGCATTCGGCCATTGGCTCTGTGAAGTCAAATTTAAAAACCACTGGGAACTCTGAAAAAAACTTACAGCTTCATCATACAACCTTGGAGAGCATTTGCAGTGAGATTTTTAGTACTTTGATTCCAGGGGAATTTTGAGATGGGTTTGCACATAACAAAGGAGTAGAAAGGAGTAGTTCTGTAATAGCTTTCCAGACTGATTCATTTTCTCTCTCTCCCTTTCAGTTACGATCCAAATTATTTCCAAAAAATATATATGCTCAGATCTTGTTTTCAATAGACAGATGAGCAAACTTAGCTCTTTTTAAGAATCAGAAATATTTTGCAATCTGATCCTGAATTATGGAAGCATGTATTTTATTTTTAAATCTTTGTTGAGTAGTCTGATGAACACTAATTAGTTGACAGACTTTAGTGGGTCAGGTGTTTGCTATTCATTTTCTACAGTGTCTCAAAGTTCTCTTGAGTTTTGTAGCATTTTTTTCCCCACTGTTGGATGGGAGGCTTTTTTTAAACAAAGGAATAATGAAGGAAAAAAAATAACAAACTCTTAGATGTGCTCTCTTGACCTGGATTATCTAAAAAGAGATTTTTCACGAGAATGGCCATGACTCAGATGTTGTTTCTGAACAAAAACCTACTTGTGAAGCTGGGAAAGGTGTGAAGATAATCAAACCAAAAAGGTACCAGAGATCAAACTGAGCCTTAGGGAGCTGCAGGATTCAATATCGCAGCGTTCACCTGGCCCTGCTGATTAGGGACTCCTCGTTCTTCCTGCCAGTTCAGGGACATAAGAGCTCTCCATACAAACAGCTTGATACCACCTCAATTTGCAATCACGCCAGAAACAACGGCTGAGAGTGCCACCAGCAGTAGGAATCAAACTTGGCTGACCCCATAAAGCATCTGATTCAAAGACACTGATTCGTACGGTCGTTCACCCAGACCTCGGGATCCAGCTTGAATTCTTTGCTCACGTTTCAAATCCAGTGGACCTTTTTCAGTGGTGATGCCTCAAACTGAAAAAAAACAACAGGAAACTGACCTGTAATAGTGGTAAAACCCTGGGCAGGGTGGGGAAGACATACAAGCTGTGAGCTCTGGAGGACAGTGTGCAAAGTCCCACGGAGTGTGAACCTTCAGCAAGGGTGCAGTGGCAGCTGGTACCACACTGCTGCACATTCTTCCTTGGGTTATCACGTGTTGGTCAGAGTGTCTTCAGTGACCTGGGAACTGCACACACAAGGCTGTGGTGCACAGAGGGTCTGGCCCATGGCTCAAAGACAACGTTGTCCCTCTGAGGGTCAGAGGGAACAGCTGGATGAGGCAATTAGGAATCCCCCCAGCCTGCATGGACAGCATCACCCCGGTCTGTGTATCCCGGCCTCAGTCAGGAGCTCCCTGCCAAGGCTTTTCTGAAAGAGCAATAAATGCACATCCCTACAGCACAGCTGCTGCTTCTCACCAACATCCATGGAACAGGAACTGGCTCCATTGTGGAAAAGATGTGGGAGTTTTCACCTCTGCTCCACAATTAGTTGTGACCATTATTTTGTTCAGTTCACATCTGTAATACTCACTTAAGTCGCTCGGTGCAGAGGAGGAGATCATTCGTCAGGCATTTCCCATGCAATCTTTGGAAAGATTGGATTTTTCTTTGGAAGAACATCCCTTCTGTCTTTTGGCATGTGGACCGTCTTCCATCACGTGGAAGCCTGCAGGAGCTGTGGAAATCCATACTTAAAGGCTCTCCTGCCCAAGGATGGTCCCAGTCTGTCTCAGGCTGCAGGGAGGTACATTCAGCAGTGAATTTTGGAAGAATCAGTCTATTCAGTGGCTCCATGGAAAACAGGAGGTTCTGGAGTAGTCTATCTCAAGCCTTTCCCAAATATGACCTTTAACTTAAAGTACTACTAATGATTTAGAGTAAGGAGAATAATTACTAACACCCTCATGCTAAAATTAAGAGAAAGTCTGCATCAGTTTAAAACAGCACTTCTCTTTTGTGTGCTGGGCAGGACACACTTTGTTTTACACTAAATAATATTGGAGCGTTGGCTGGTAATAATGGTCTTTCCTTAAATGCAAAAACTGAAAAGATAAAGAAATTGGTTCCAAGAATTTTTAAATTATTTCCTTTAGGGAAAATAAAACATTTCATCAAAGAAGGTGAAAGCCAACAATATGCTACAGGATTATAGGCTGACCTCCCTCAAATGTCTCTGTGATAATACAAATACAATCTGCTGCAGTTGGATCAGCTAAGCTGGTGTACTGACAAATGGGCTTTATGAAAGAAACAATTATAAACAGATTGCTGCCTATTCATTAACATGAATATTACTGCTGGCACATATGTATTCTCCTTGGTTTGTGTACTGGAGCCAGGAGTGATGGTTTGTATTCCTATTCTGACTGTTTTTCTTCACTGCCCTGGGCAAACCTCTGTGCAATTTTGTTTTCCCATTCTCAGACATGGAGGGATGCTCTCTGTCTGTCAATGGGAAGCACTTTGGAGTCCGTGCATAAACCAGATCAATATCAACTCTTTGTATTATTATTTGAATGAAATAGGCTTAGTATAGCTGCTCTTATTTACACGACTAGTGAGACAACTCTCCTAAGTGAGGACTCTTTTTATTATTACTTTGTCTTAGTTCCTTGGAGATACTGACACAGAACACATTGCACTTCTGTAAGACATCTCCAGCAGACAAAGAGGTGACAGTGCAAATGTTTAAGTATTCATTTCTTGCTGAAGAGCTGGCCAGTAATTGTGGCATTCACATGAAAACACTTCCTCTGTTTTTAAGATTGGAGATAAATAGTTATGAGGAAGGGAACAAAATAACATTCATTGGTTCAAAATTTTTGGCCAAGCCTGCAAAGGATTCCCTAGGTACCAATTGAGTGAGGTGCTGTGTGAAGTCCCAGAGATGGATCTGTGGCAGACTGGGCCTGGAAACAAAAGAGGCAACATGCCTGGGGTCAGTGGGCTCTGAAGGGGAGCTCCAGGTTTTCTGGAGTGGTCCTGTAGAGAAGATTCACTCCGGGAGAAGAAACATCTCAGATAGTGGCTGGATGGCAGATGTGTTTTCCTTTCTCATCACCCCACATGCAGCTGTTAGATACGTTAATTAGCAAGCTCAAACGAGTTGTTTCGTGTGTATTGAATGCGGTCTCCCTTAATTGCATTTCTTTTAAACACTGGACACTCTTCTAAAAGACTGAACATTTTAGCCTTTTGAAGCTGAAAGCTGTAAAAACTTTATTTTGTGTTTCCGAGCAATGTAGATAGACCTTAAGATTTCATGAACTATCATGTGGTTGCCCATATCTGACTAATAATTAAATTGTAAAATTGCAGTTTCATATTAGGGTTAGTCTTTTCACCTGCTTTAAAAATTAAAAATCATATTTGGTATATAAACACACACAGAATATCCTTCTGATTGAATTTCAAGAGCCTATCCAGGAGTAAATGTTTTTAAGCACTTCTAATACTGTAGTCTATAAGAGGAGCAGACACTTCTAAAGCAATGTTAAAAGTTGTCTTTCATTACTGAGTCAACAGATCATTTTTGTAATAAATTAAAGCAAGTGTTCTCAATTAGAAGAGCTAGTGGCTGTTGATATTGTACAAAAAAAAAAAATCATTCTAATATCCAAAGGGGTGGTGGGGGGAGGGTCTGTTTGGTTTTGTTTCTCTTTCCAGGGAGATCTTTAACATTGTTTGATGAAGCTAGTTTCATTTTGAGATTGTTACTGAAGATAAAGGCTTCTGTGTTCTATGGCTGCTTGGATTCTTCGTACATAATGTCCTAGTAATGTCACAGTGCTGCTGTATTTAGATCAAACCACTGTTTTGATTGGGTTTTTTGGCTTTTTTTTTTTTAATAAATTCCTTAATTTAAATAAATGAAAACTATATGTTTTGCTTTAATGAGGCACGGAATCAGAGATTCCTCAGGTCCTTGGGCTCCTGAAGATGGTTACAGTGAGAGTGGGGTGCAGCCCTTCTCTTCCTGGATGCCTTTGTGGCTCCATGTGTTTTGTATTTTCTGTCCCACCACATCTTCACAGAGGCGGAGGGAACCAAAAACCAGCCTGAGGTTGTACCTCACTTTGTGCAGGTTCAGGTTCTTGTCTGAAAGCAGGTTGTGTTTC
>VZTI01001736.1:4300-21105 GCA_013397865.1 Struthidea cinerea
CCCCCCAAACGGCAACAGCATTATGGAAAAACTAAAGTTATTCCTGGCTGCCAGCGCTCAGGCTTCTGAGCAAGGCTTTTGAGAGGTAATTTGGGCTGTAATTAACATCTCTGGGCTAATGGATCGCAGGGATAAAGGGCTGCATTGTTCCCAGCCCTCGCTCCGGCCGTGTCTGTCCCGGAGCCACCGGGAAATCTCCGCTTTCATCTGCCACGAGCGCCGGCCCAGCTGCTCTGCCCAGGAAATGAAAACTGTTCCCTGCAGGAAAGGCTCAGCCTCCGCGGGTTTGTTCGGCGTTCCCGTGAGTCACGGGCTGGGCTGGATCCCCCTGCTCGGATCTCTTGGATCTGTGGGTTTGGGAAAGGCACCGAGCGCAGCCGCGGGCAGCCGGGCACGGGGCAGGCCATGGAGCGGATGCCAGGGAGGAGGGATGGAGATACCTGTGGAGAAAGGATGAAAATGCCCCGGAGAAGGGATGGAGATGCCCAGGGAGAAGGGACAGTGACGCCCAGGGACAAGGGATGAACCCTCCAGCGCCAGAGGAGCGACAGCCCCTTGCAGGAGAGAGGAAATCCCAGCGTGCAGCTCATCCCTGCCTCAAACCCTTCCAAATGTTTCATAACCTCCCACATGAGGGTTTCCCCCTGCGAATCTCCCTGCTGGAGCATCCGTCAGGATTTGGGAACAGAGGGAGCAGGCAGGGCCCTGCACCAGCCTCCAGCACCCAGAGTTTTCTCTGCAAAGCAGGGAAATCACCACACCCAAAACCTTTGGGAGAATCCCACTCAGCACCCGACATTCCCTCACAGGGACGAGGAGTTTGGAGCTGTTGGAGGGGAACACACGGATTGGGAGAGCAGGAGGGGCTGCTCGGTCCCAGCAGGAGCCCGGAGCTCCTGCAGCAGCATCCTGGATCCCAGCAGGCTCAGAAATGCTTCAGAGATGGATTTTGCATCCATCCTTGTGGCTCCTAGAATATCTTCATAAGCCACAATGTGCCCTTAATCCCACAACAAAATCAAGTCAAAGAGCAATTAATATTCTGATACCTGTGGCTGGCTGAAGTGATATAGAGCTGAAGATTTCTTTTTCCATTTCACTCCAACTGTGGTTTTGTTTTTTTCCAGCCATTCTCTGGTCAGTGGTTTTAGGGGCACCAAGGTTCACTTTTGTGGGTAACCTCCACTGTTAGCTGTTGATTTAATTAACTCAGGCTCCTCTGCCTTCTTGACCATACCAACCCCAGCAGGGCTGGAGAGCAAACACAGGATTAAGGTCGGGGGTTTGGAGCTCAAGCTTTAAAAAAAAAAGCCCTGAGAAATAAAAAATTATGGCTCTGGAGGAGTGGGCTCTGCCATTCCAGGGCGGCTGGGTTGGTTGTTTAAAACTAAACTCGATTAGGAACAAACATTTATTGCTTAAACTTGAACCCAGAGTCAAGGGATGTGCTCAGCACCCAAAGGTGAAGGTGCAGCTATGGGGATGCTGCAGCAGCTCCCAGAGGCAGCACCCAAGGGCAGCTCCTGGTGTTTTGCTGAGATTTCTGATTGCATCCACCCCAAAAAACAGGGAATATTGGAGTTTCTGGGCAGAGAAACAACCCCAGAGCCCGGGGAAGGGAGCTGTGTCACCCCAGCACTGCTGTCCCCAGGAGCTGCAGGCCCGAGCCCAGGTGGGGTTGGGAGAAGATTCCGAGTCCTCTGTGTCAGGGTCAGTGGGAAAACGCCTAAAGCGGGATTGACCAACACAGCCCCTCCTCTGGACCCCAAAATAAACCCAGTCCCGGGCTCCAGGAGACCCTCAGAGCACCCAGGGGTGTTCCCTGAGGAACCTCCTGACCTTCCCCAGCAGCCCGAGCCCCGGGTGAGCCATTGGCCCCGGGCAGAGCCTGCCTTGTTTTTAGCAACCTCGTTGAAATTTAAATTGATTTGTTATTTATCCAACTGACAACAAAGAGAGGAGAAAACAGTCCTAACGCAGGGCGCTGGGGAGATTGAATTCCTGTATCGCTGTCAGCTGCATTAACTGACTTCCTGGACCTAAATTCAATTAGGGCAGCATTCCCTAGCATTAATAAATCAATACCGATGCCATTTTGATATATTTTGAACGTCTTTCATTATACATTTCAGGGCAGGGATTAGTGCTGAACTCGAAGTTAATGGGACGTGACAAGGCGGATCAGGTTTGGGGAGGCAGAGCCCTGCGAGCCGTTGGCTGTAATTGCTTTGTGCTGCAAAAAATCGGTGAAACAAAAGAGCTGCTGAACCTCCCCGGCCGGGGAACGAGCTTTGGGAGCGCTTCGGGAGGGGGAAGAGGAGTTAAACACCAGCTGAAAGTCTCTGGGCTCACAATAAAGGGCATCGAGTCCCTCCCGCAGCAGATTTTGGGAGGATTCGCACCTCGTGTTTGTCCCTGGAGCTGCCTTAAATTAAAGGCTCAATGTATTGGAAAAGAGAAAGCTCTGGGGAGACCTTCCCGGCCTTGAAGGGTTTGTGAAAACCAGGGAGAGTGAATTTCCGCGGGCAGAGAGTGACAGGACGGGGTGGGGGATGGCTTTAAACTCACGGAGGAGAAATTTGGATGGGATCTTGGGAAGCAATTCCTCACTCAGAGAGGGGTGGGGCCCTGGCACAGGTGCCCACTGAAGCTCTGGCTGCCCCTGGATCCCTGGCAGTGTCCGAGGCCGGGCTGGAGCAAGCTGGGACAGTGGGAGACGTCCCTGCCATGGCAGGGGTGGCACTGGAT
Source organism: Struthidea cinerea (assembly GCA_013397865.1). NCBI lineage: Eukaryota > Metazoa > Chordata > Aves > Passeriformes > Corcoracidae > Struthidea > Struthidea cinerea. Next base: position 7,049 of record VZTI01001736.1, read on the forward strand.
GGATTTTAAGGTCCCTTCCCACCCAAACCATTCTGGGACCCCGTAATTTTGTGATATCGGCGTCTCTAAGCCTAAGTACAAAAGCCAAAATTCCGGTAGCTCAGCTGGGATTCCCTCCCCAGCTCCCCCAGAGCTGCTTTGGCTGCTCTGAGCCACGTCCCTGCATTACAGGTGAATTTCTGCATCTCCTCGGGGCTGGAGCCTCTCAGACCGCTGGGGCAGAGCTGAGGGCAGAGGAGGAACCAGCGCTCAGGGATTGGGATCACGGCCATCCATCACTCAGCCCGGGCCCCGCAAAGCACCAGTGAAGCCTTTCCTCGGGGCGGCCCTCCCGGGCCATAAACCAGCACCTTGCGAAGCGCAGCGTGCGCCTCTTAAAGGCCTTAAAAGCATCTGCCAGCTCTGAACGGCCTGGAGGGAGCCATTCCTGCGGCACCTGGGGATGGATAAAGATGGAAAATAATCGCGTAGCAACGGGGCTGCAGCGCTGCTGTGCTCGGCTTCGAGGAGTTGGAGCGGCTCGGCCCTTCGGAACGGGGATGGCGTGGGACAACTCCGGATTTTGGTGCGTTGACAGTGGGAAAATGTGTGGTCTGAGGTGGCTTCTGGGCCGTTCCCAGTGAGATTGTCACAGCTGCGTCCCCAAAAAGCCTGCGCAGGGGTCAGAGAAGGCCCTGACCCTCCACAGAAAACCTTCCTCTCCCACCCAAAAACTTTCTCCTCCACCGAAAACTTCCAAGCTTCAAAGCCTCAGAAAACCCCAGTGTTTCCTCTGCCAAGCCAGCCAGGCCCCCAGTCACATTATCCCATCCATAAAATCAAAATATGCCATTAAGAGCCATTAAGAGCCAGGACTGCCCTTTGAAAGCCAGGTGTTTCCACTCTCAGGGGCACCAGAAGCTGCAAGGATGGAGGGTTTATGAAGATTTTCCGTAGTTGACTTGGAAAAACGAAATAAATTCATGGAAGGAGCCCTGAGAGGGCAGGGCCAGTCCCATCCTCTTGCAATTCATTAGATCCTTCCTCCTCCCGGGGCAGGTGCTCATCAAGGGAAGGGGAAGGAGGTGGAAAAAGCCGCCCCATTGTTGATCAAAACTGTTCCAATCCCGACAAAAAACAAGTGGCTCTTTTTCCAAGTGGCTTCCAAAGCCTTGTAAAGAGGCACTGAAGGGTAATGACCCCATAAAGCTCAGCCCTGGGTGATTTGGGGGCAGCTCAGCTCAGGCTGGCCCTTCTGAGGAGGCCCCCAAAGGAGCTGTGCCCTACAAGGCAGCACTTGGCACCCCCCAGGGTGATGCTAAAAGCCAAATTGGGATTAATGCCAGCAGGGATCCTGCATGGGGCAGGATCTGACCCCCCCAGCCAGCTCCTTTTCACAGAATTAGGGAATTTTTTGGGCTGGAAGGGACCTTAAAGCCCATCCAGTCCCCAGCAGAGACACCTCCCACCATCCCAGGTTGCTCCAAGCCCCATCCAACCCAGCTTTTCCCAAATTCTCCCGTCAGGGCTGGGCTCCCCTGAGGGCCAGAGGGGCTCTGGCTCTGTTTTGGCCACAGCTGCGGCTTTGCCAGACGAGAGCGGGCATTTTCTGCCCCCTCAGAGTGCTCTGAGGGGGTTTATGGCCCCCGCAGGGGGTGGAAACCCGGCTGCTGTGGGGTTTTTATTTCACTTGGCCACGGAGACCAAAGCAAACAAATGAATGTTCAATTAACCCCAGGATCAGGGAGGATTTTTCCACCTCGGCCACAGGCAGCAAACCCTCGTGGCTGGGCCCTGCTCCTGGATGTGATGGCAGCAACCGGATCCAGGCAAAACAGACCCAAAATCAGATCCAGCTCTGCATCCTGGGCTCCCCAGCGAGGGTGGTGCGGCCCCCTTGTCCACCCTGCAAGGAGCACCCAAGGGTGCGCCCAGGGGTTTTCCTCGCCTGTCCAGTTTCCCTAAAGGACATCCCTGCCACGGCTCCAGCCTTGCCCTCCCTTTCCCAGGCAGCCAAACCCCCCCAGCACCAGGAGAGGGCCAAGTCCCCGCCAGCAGCTCCAGGCAGCCTCCCCCGGAGCACAGAAAGGATTCATTCCCTCTCCGAAGCTCCCACTTCAATTTCACATCCCCAGCAGCCCCAGCCCCTCCACCTGCCTCCCCGACGTTCGTGCCAGGTGAGACCCCAAACCCAACCACCCCCAGGGCTGGTTCCCCCCAACTTCCCCAGTTTAACCCACTCCGGGGCAGAAGGAGAAGAAGAATCAGGAATGGCTTTGCCCAGATGTGTTGCACAACCCGTAAAAAAGCAGAAGCCTCACTTGCAGAGAAACCTGCGCCGGGCAGCCCCGGGGAGCCCCAAACCTCGCTGCCCACAGCCCTGAGCAAGAATTTATCCGAGGGGATCCTCCCTCGCCACGCCAGGGATGGCTCCAGGTTTGCTTCTTGCGGAGGGCTCCTCATCCCACAGGCAGGGAGGGGATGCAAACCAAGGGCTGGGGAGCTGGGAGAGCCCCACAGCTGCCCAAGAGAGGTTTGATTTCTCCCTTTCTTAATTAATCAAAGAGGGAAAGCTCATGGCAAAGAGAGCTGGGGCTGGTGCAAAATCCCAGGTATGGACATGAAAATCGGCCAAATCTTCGATGACCCAACAGGGAGAGGAATAAAAGAGTGAAAATTCACCCACTCCAGAAATAGCCCGGGCAGTTCCTGAAGTGCCACGGCGTTAATGGAGCTGCTCCGCTGGCAGGACACCCAAAGCTGCCCCAATCCCACAGAAATCGATGCAGGAGAGCTCTGCTGGCCTCTCCTCCTGGGCAGCGCTCCTTGGAGGATGCCCAGGGATCCCACACTCCCCCTCAGCCCAGCCCTACAGCCATCCCCTAAAACCAAGATCAGAGCATTGCTGAGTCCAGAACCAGCAGATCCAGCGCTGGACAGAGCAGGAAAAATCCCCTCACCTGCAATCCAGCCCCAAACCCTCCTTTTTCACCCCAAACAAAGCTCTTCCTTCCCCTCCCTGGAGCGATTGTTTGAGCCTCCCAACGCCAGACTCATCTCAGGGGCGAGCCCCTCTCCCTTTCCCTCCTTGCCTTCGCTTCAGACGTGACCTTTTGATTTCTCGGGTAGAGTGTAAATTACATGTCGCCAGCATAAAATATTAAATCCAATTTATATTTAATTATTGATGTTATTATGTATTCCATAGTAATGGCAGCAGGAAAAAAAAGAAGATCTCCACCCCACCATTAAAGAGCTCGGTTGCATTAGCAGCTTCTTGAGGTTAAGATTTCTTCCTCCCGCTCCTTCTTAACCGTAAGATTGATGGGGATTGGGGGCATTTTGTAAATAGTCTTCCAGAAATATTTTATCTGATTATTGTACCTATAAAAGGGAGCTGGGAGGGGGAGAAGGGGCCTTTTTAAACCACTGATCACTCGCTCAGCTAAAGGGCAAACGGCTCCCCAGCAACCCCAGTGCAGGCCCCACAGGCAGAGAGGGGCCGTGGAAACCAGGCTGGGTTTAAGGAGAAAAAAAAAAGCTGGTGGGGAACCACAGTGGTTTTTCCAGCTGAGATTTAACCAGTCTGTTAAACTCCAGCGTGAGGTTTTTACTAAAATATTAATCAATTCTGCTTAGACTTGATTAAGGTAATTTTCTCCCCATTTATATTTAATGCGGGAGCCACCCAAGGTGTGCAGGGCTTGGTTGGGTTGGGTTTGTGGACACCCAGCACGGACTGGGAGCCCACCAGGGACGAGCTCATCCCACCACCCCTAAGTGCCAGGAGGGAACCCCCAAATCACCTTCACCCCTCGCCGCAGCAGCTTCAGGTTCCCCAGAACACAGCGATAATTCCATTTATTCCGCAGTGCCCACGCCCCTCCAGCGTCCTCGGCACAATAAAACCAGCACTAAACCCAGCATTATCCCCCTCGCTTTAAAATTCAAATCAATAGAGCAAATGGAGAGAATCCGACTCAAGAAAAGTCGGGAGAACGAATCCATCTGGGGACCGCCAGGAGGCCGCTAAGTGCTCCGGTGTCACCGCGCTGGGTGACGGCCGCTGGGACCAGCCAAGTTTGGAGGGGCAAAGTTTCTCCAGGCCAAGTCCCCCCTTGGGGCTGCTCCCACAGCAGAGCCCCGATCGAACAAAGAAATGGTTCCCTGAAATTCCCCCTGCTCGTCTGGGGGCTCAGAACATCCCGGGGGCTGCACAGGGACACCCAAAGGCTCTGCAGGTTCCTCTCCTTTCGCTGAACTCCTGTTCCAAAAGCCAAGCCCACTTGGGCAGCGCTTGGGAACAGAGCATTCCCACTTTCTGGGGGAAAAGGCTTTAATTTTGGGTTAGAAATGCTCCTCAGCAGCCTGGCCCAGAAACCTCCGAAGGGCAGCTTTTCCTCTCATGTGGCTCAGAAGCTGTGCAGGAATTCCCAGGAGCCAAAGGCGGGCTCAGCTGCTGGTCATTGATCCCAGGCTGTGCAGAGACCCCAAAAGCTGCTGGGCCAGAGATCCAGCGGATGCTCCGATCCTGCTCTGCTGCCCAGCACCCCAAATTTCCCCTGTTTGCTGCTTCGCTTTCCCCAGGGCTCCAGCGCACGAGGACCTTGAGCGCATTTGAGATATCTCGGCATTGCAGCAGCTCCGAGGAGCAGCAGCAGCAGCTTCCCCACCCTCGTGTTTGGCAGCAGCCCGGGAGCAGGGCCAGCCCTTCCGCGGCTCCTTCGTGCTTCCATCGCCACTCGTTGCTCTTTTATCTTTTTCCCTGGTTTTTTGTTCCCCCGGCGGCAGGAACAGCAAACCCTCCGTGCCTCATGGCCAGGTCCGGCACCTCCAGAGCCGCATCCCTCCCGTCCTCATCCCCGTCCTCTCTCATCCGGCTCAGCCACGCTCCGTCCTGGTGCTAATTAACACAAATTCTCCCGCTAATTACCCTCTTCAACTACCCTCTGTGATGCCCAAAGCAGCTCCAGCAGAATTCTCAACCCGGGCTCCCGATCCAGCAGCGATTCCCGAATCCCATTTGCTCACGTCCCCATCTCTGCCTTTATTTAATGGACATTTACGGGGGTAAATGGCAGCGCGGCCCACGGAAATACCCAAAAACCCCCAGCAAGTGCCACACCCGGACAACAGGACCCCCGCAAGGACATCAGGGACACTAAAAATCCCCAGCCTGGGCCGTTTTTAATCCCATCTTTCTCCGTGGAGCCCCAAATCCAGCACATTTTACAGGTGACAAAGCCCGGCTCTCCTGTCCCCCCGCGCGGCCACGGTGACAAACGCTGGCAGGGGCACCGCGCCGAGCTGACGCCTCCCGGCCGGGGCACGCTTGGAAACAACTACTGGAATAACTCTGGAATAGCCCTGGAACAACTCCGGAGTGACTCTGGAGTAAGTGCCCCGGGGAGGACGCGGTGTCCCAGCGGGATGGGGCACCGGCAGAGGCGGCTCCTTCCTCTGTGACACCCAGGATGGGACGGAGCCACCCTTCTTGGGGGAGCAGCCAGGGAAATGTCACCGCTCGTGGGGGGAGCAAAGGACAAATCCCCGGGCTGGGTTTGGAAGGGAGGAGGCCAAGGGAGCCGGGCTGAACGTGCAGAGGGGTAAATCCCAAACCCCACTGCAGGGGATGAGCGCGGAGCATCCAATCCCATCTGGGCTCCGGAGGCTCCCGGGCTGGAGCCGCTTCCCCCTCTCCGCCCCCCGGGCTAATTTTACCCGGTCTGGCCGGAGCTCGCAGCCCCTGGTTCTCGTTACCCCCCCGCCGCGCTCCAGGCACGCAGCATTTTTGCAAAGTTACAGGGTAGCAGAAATATCCTTGTTTTGTTTTTCGCCTTTGGCCACTCCAAAGTTGCGCTTCCAAAGTTGGGAAAAAATTACGAGGTAGCGGGGGAGGGGGGGGANGTGCCCAAGCCAAAGCCAAGCAACAGAGATTAGACAAAAACATAAATAACCTCTGGGCTCTGGGGGCTGATCGTGCTCAAGGGAGGAAGAAGGGAAAATATTCAAAATGTAAAAAATTGGAGTTTGTGTATTAAAAAAACCCAACCCAAACAACGAAAATGTGCCCAGGCAGTGACGCCAGCCCGGCCCTGCAGAGGGACCCGGCGGCTGCAGCTCCCCAGACCCAGCCCCAGCCCCAGCCCGGGGTCCTGTCCACAGCTTCTTTCTCCTGGGCACTGCTGGGACGAGAGCGCGCCCACACCTCGGGCACTGAGACAGGGAGGGAGATGGGGATGAGCTCAGGGGGGGCAGTGACATCTGGGAGAGATGGAAAAGAGCGGGGAGCAGGGAGGGCAAGGAAAAGGGAGGTGCTGGCACGGGAGGAGCGAGGCTGGCCCCGAAAGGGGCAAATGGCCCGGTCAGAAGGGCTCCAACGGCTCAAGACGTGCTGGGAGCTGGTGACAGCTCCGACCAGCACCAGGAGCTGCCCCAGCCCCTGCTGAGGGGTGAATAAACACCCCCAGGAGCCCCTGGGCTCCCAGCAGCCCGAATTTCTGCGTATTTCACATCCCAAAAGCCGCGGCCCCGAGGAACCGCAGCAGAGGGAACCGGGACCGGCGCTCGAGGTTTGCAGCGCAGAAGGGCCGGGCCCGAGGGATGCAGGGGATGGAGCCCAAACCACCGCGTTCCCTGGAGCCATCCCAGCCCCGGGGACAGCCCAAGGTGGGCGCCGGGAGGAAACGGCCCCAGCGGAGACTGAGGAAGCTGCGGGGTCGGCGCAGAGCCCTGGTTAACACATGGCCCCAGAGCGAAAGCCAAATGCAGAAGGAAGCAGAAGGTGACAGTGGAGATACCGTGACTAACGGGATCTTCCAGGGCTGCAGAGGAACTGGCTGCACCGTGAGGCGGCCGGGGATGTGCAGGGAGCTCGGTGTGGCCCCCTGATAGCATCAAATGCCACCCAGGTGGTTCCGAGGATGACAGATAAAGGCGGCGAGCAGGAACACGTTTGCAGAAGTGACACCCGCGGGGGCTCCGCGCCAGCTCTCGGCCAGGCCCGGTGGTTTCTCTGTTTACTCTCCCAGGGAACAGCTACACCTCAGCTCCCACAGAATATTCCCCAAACCCAGCCCGGGGTGAGCATCCTCCAAGGATTTCCTAACCCCGAGGCAGGCAGAGCGTTGCTGCAGGGGTGGGTGGCATCCCCACACCCCTAAATTCCCCCATGCCCAAAAACATCAGCTCTCAGCCCTGCGCTCAGGTGCCTTTTCCCCACGCTGAAACACCCAAACGCTTTTCCATCGGGGAATGATCGTCTTTAGTGCCTTTCCCAGCTGGCACAAAGGAGGGGAGAGCTCGGGGGGCTCCCAAAACAAACCAGGGGCATCCCGAAATCCCCTGCCCAGCACCTGGGGGCCCTCTGGGCGAGGGATGCTCTGGGCAGGAGCATCTCCCGCGGGACAACCGAGATGGAGCACGGCTCAGAGCAGAGCTGAACTCGAATTCCCCCCTGGAATTGAGCATCCCCGTGCAGGAGCGGCCGCTCCCGGCCCCGATCCTCCCCGAGAGCCCAGCAGCCCCAGCTTGCTCCCAGCCCTTCTCCGCTCCTTTCAGCAAAGTCTCACCATATTAAGCAGCTGAACTGCATCATCCGAGGAGTGTCAAATTGGTTTTAAATGGTTCTAATTATAACCAGGAAGTTTTAAAGTGTGTGGGTGGAAAGGAATGCAGCAGATTAATTTAATAGCAGTTACCACGGCACAATAGTGCTTCAATTAAGAGTTCTTTCTGACTGGGATTTGTTTTATTTTTTCTTTTCCCTGTTAATAATAAATGTCACAAATGAGAACAGACATATTACTTCATCAGATGCTTTGGCGTATCTCGTCGCGGAGAGCCTTTTGTGCAGAAATAGTAGCTGAAAGGGTAATTTTATGGGGCTTAGCACTCACTTAACACTTTAGGGGCCAAAATCAGGCCTCAGCACAAACCCAGGAAGCTGCACCTGTTTCCAGCCCGGCACGATCCCGCTCCACAGCCACAAAGAGCCCTCCCCGTGCTGTGAAATGGTGTGCGAGGCACGAACCCGGGGGGAGCATCCTGCCCCAGCGGCTGGGGAGCGCATGGCGAGCGGGATCTGCGCTCCCAGGAGGCTCCTTGTGCTTTCCCAGCCTGCGAACCCCGATCCCGCCCAGCTGGGGGGTGGCTCGGGGGCACGGAGGGAGCAGGACCCCGCTCCGGCTCCCTGCGGACAGGGAAGAGGCTCCGGCCCTTTGAACGGCGTGGGGGATCCGCGATTCCAGGTGTCCGGACGGGAAGCGCCGTTCCCAGCCCTGCCAAGAGAGAGGGGCCGCGTGTGGGGCGGGCTGGGGGTGTCCCGAGGGATCGGCCTGGTCCCCGGGGCCGGGATGCGCCCCATGGATCCCCCTGGAAAAGGGACAGCGCGTCCCGGCCCCTCTCCCCTTTGAGTTCCTGTCATTAACGCGCGGCGCTAATTGCCTCGCACCTGGAATGCAGGCGGGCTCTCTGAGCCCTGACCCTTCCCGACCCGCTTTCCCTCCCAGGCAGGTCTCCCTTTGCCGCTGGAAGGTTTCCCCGGCTCCGGCTGCCGGCCCTGCCCAGAATAGCTTTCCTGGGTGTTCCTTTTCCCTTTGAGAGGTTCGTTCTGGTGGGTTTCGAGGGGGAGCCCGCTGGGACGGGGGCAAAGCACGGCGCAGCCCGAGGCGGGCTGGAAATGACCGGGGAGGATGCGGCAGCCACGGCCTGGAGACAAAAACACTGGGAAACGCCACCAGAAAGAGCTTTAAAAAGAAAACCTGCGGCTGGGGGGGTCAGGGGACACCTCCGAGCTCCAGGGACAGCCCTGCTGCTGGCACGGACACCCCATGGACCCCCGGAATCCCCATCAGGGCACCCGGGGGAGGGGCACTGGGAGCACTGGGAAGAGTTGTCCCTCTGTCCCCCCATTCCTGCTGGGGACCCCCAGCTCAGGAGTGAGGTGCCAGCACTGGGAGCACTGGGGGCAGCTGTCCCGCGTCCCCCGAACCCCAGCTTGGGGGTGCGGTCCCGCTGCTTCACCAGCACCAGCTTCGTTTCAATAATTTAATGGTGGCTGAAGTGCGCTTCCCGCGCAAGGAACACCCCAAATTTCCCCGCTGTGGGACAGGGACACATCCGCAGGAGCCGCCTCAGCACCCCCTCCCCCAGTGCCCCCCCAGCGCTGCCCGGGGGAGCTTCCCTGCACACGGCCGAATGCTGGAAAACAGCGAAGCCTGACCGATATTCCCCAAAATCCGGCTCTGTCTCGGTGATTTGTGTCCGCTGCGATATCGAACCGCTGCCTGGAGGGACTCGGGTACTTAAAAACCCCGTGCAGGAGGCAAACAGGGAGATTTATCATTTTACTTTTGTGGTTTTCAGATAGTTTATGACACCGGGCTAATAACTCCCGAACCCAAATCCTCATTGATCCGGGGTAAACGTGACGTTATCCTCCCTCCCCGTGCCCCCCGAGAGGCCGCTGCCCTCCAGGGACGGCTCCGGCCCGGCACATCCTTGGGATGCGCCCGCTGGGGTGTCCCAGAGCAGGGAGAGGAGCAAATCCCGAGCACCCAGGGCGGCCTCCCGGGCCTCCCGTGGCGCTGTGACTCCTGCCAGGGCCACCGGGATCGTCCCTTCCACGCTCCCAGCTCCCTCCAGCCTCCTCCTCCCTCCAGCAGGACCCCAGGCCCCGTCTCCCCCCGTCAGGGACATTAATGCATCGCCACTTGTCGCACTCCCCTGGGACAGCGGCCGCGCCCGGCTCTCCGTCCCTGCTGGCTTTGGGGCGCTCCACCACATCCCCATCCCACCGGGGGAGAGGGACAGCCGGGCTGGCGCCTTCCCAGGGGTGCTGCTCCGGGAGGGGACATCGGCCGGGCTGTCCCCGAGGGGCCGAAGGCTCAGGGAGAGAACAAAGGCGCAGGAGGTGCCCCGGGGCCGGTGTTTGTGTGCTCAGACACCGTAAATCTGCTTCATTTCCAATGCACGGTAACGACCGAGCTGCTCTCATCCAGGAAACTCCGCCAGGTTCCGGCTTTTAAGGGAAAAGATGAGACCGGGCGGGAGCTGCCGGGAGCTGCCCCCCTCTGCAGGCACCGAAAGGCTCCAAAAGGAGCAGCAGCCCCGCCTGGGAAGGCTGGGATTTATCAGCCCTTGGGAATGGGGATCCCAAACCGCCCCACCCCACTGTCCCCAGCCCATTGTCCCAATCCCAGCTCTGATCCTGGGCTGGAACACGGGCAGGGAAGGCTTGGGCAAGGCAGCCCCACATGAGGGCACCAGGGACACCCAGCGGGAGCCTCCCTGTGATTCCAGAGGGAAAACGGGGAGGGTTTCCCGCTTTGCCCATCACAGGGACACCGAGCAGTCCCTCCGTGCAACCCTACAGGCAGAACAGGGTGGATTTCCCGTTTTCCCCCCCGGCTCGCTGCTGGCATTACAGAAAAACCACTGCCATCATTTGAACTCCACCATCAGGACCTAATTCAATCCCACCCTGCTCATTGTTGGAGGGCTGAGCATTAAACTGAAACCCTAAGCCAGGCCTGCAGTCATTTGGCTGGGGAGGAATTGATTCTGGCCATCAGCACTTTCTCATTTTCAATGGAGTCCCCCCGTAACCAGGTTAATTTCTGTTAATCCCATTAGCCAGGTACTTTTGGCTCTCCAGCCCAATGATTTTGTGTCTGATCTGAAAGATTGAAATTGCAACCCAAGAGGACACGAACAGGAGCCTGTGATGGAGAGGAACCGGCCTGACACAGAACCAGCTCCTCTTCCACCTCAAAACCAAACCCTCCCCACGTTTCCCCTCCCTCTGAATCCCCCCCTGGCTGACAACCACTCACAATCAGTAAATTCACCCTGATGGATCTCCCAGCAGATCAGAATCTCCCCCGTTCTGCTGGATTGGTGCTGTCATTGCAACTTTGGGCCCTGTGCAAGTTTTAGGCCCAGGTTTTCTTCTCCTTGACTCAGATCAGTGCTGGTGCCTGCAAAGGGCTTCCCAGGGAGGTTGATCCCAGTGTCCCACTGGACCCAGTCCCATGTGGGAATCCCTGGCACTGCCTCTTTTCCTCCCCAGGACAAAGGAGATTTGCCCCCAGGTCTGAGACCCCCAGGTGGGGGAAATGGGGGTTCCAAAGGGGGAGAGTTTTAAGCTAGAAGAGATTTAGATGGAATATTAGGGATAAATCCTTCCCTGTGGGAGCGGGGAGGCCCTGGCACAGGTTCCCCCATCCCTGGCAGTGCCCGAGGCCAGGCTGGACGGGGCTTGGAGCACCCTGGGATAGTGGGAGGTGTCCCTGCCCGTGGCAGGGTGGGATGGGACGGGATTTAAGGTCCTTCCAGCCCAAACCATTCCAGGACTCCCTGATCCTGCGGTGCCATTCCCCTGCAGGGAGCCAGCCCACAAGTGCCACCCACCCCCACCACCGAGCTCCCCCCAAAATCTGAGGAGGGGAAGGGTCCCCACGCCGCTGCCCAGCTGGGGACGCCCGTCCCCGCCTTGTCCCTGATCTCAGGGCTGGGAGCGGGCTGAGCACAGCCTGCCCTGCCTGCAGCCCTGCCTGCGCCTCGCTCCTGCTCACCAGGGCTCCCTTCCGCTCCCCGAGCACCTTTCAGCACGCAGCAGGATGGGGAGGCAGCTGGGGAACAGCTCGGAGCGGGCAGGAAGTGGAAGCGGCTCCTGCAGCTGCTGGGCCGGGGCAGCGGAGCCGCACTCCCCGCCTGACACGCGAGGGACACGTGGCAGGGAGCGCCGGTGGCACCGAGGGACACGGGCAGGGCCAGAGCTCCGCGGGGTCAGCGGGAGCAAGGGCTGGGCTGGGCTGGGCCATCCTGCCCCTGCCAGGGGCACCTGAACAGGGAGGGACCTGAGGGGACGCAGGAGTGACCAGCACAGCTCAGGGACACGCAGGGGCTCAGGTGTGACCCACCGCGGTGCAGGTCCAAGTTGTGGCACTGTAGGTCTGGGCTGTGGCACTGCACACCCAAAACATGGAATTCCACACCCAAATCACAGAATTCCACACCCAAATCACGGAATTCCACACCCAAATCACGGCACTGCACACCCAAGCCCTCCCTATCCCTCATGCTGGGACGTGTCCCCAGGGCTGGGGGTCACCACCTGCAGGGTCTCAGGGTGTCCTGGCCCAGCCCTGTGGCCTCTGTCACGCCGTCACCATTATTTTCCTGGGAACATCCCACCCCTCTCCTTTTCCCCCTGCCCCAGCCCCAGGAGCTGCGCCCTGAGGGGCCCTGGGTGCTCCCTGCAGACCCCTGATAAGAGCTTTGGGTGGCAGATAAGGGCTGCTGCTCCCCCACCCCGGCCCTGGCCAGGATGTTCCCCTTCGAAAGGGCCAAATTTACCCGAGATGAGTCAGTTCCTCCGAGCTCCAGCCCCCGTCCTACATGGAACTGGAATTTCTCATGTCGGCACCGCAGGGGAGGCAGAGCTGGGGAAGACAATGGAGGCAGCTCGGGCCCAGGGGAAGCAGAGCCAGCTCTGTGTGCCCAAGAAACACAAACATTTCTGAACCTAAAAATAAAACTAACCGTAAGTGACAGCGAGAGCAGCTCTGCCTGTCCTCACCGCCAGCCCTGCAGGGCCGGGCCCTGCTCCTCGGCACCGGGACCTGGGAGAATTCCCGGCTCGGCCGGGCCAGGCCGGGATGTGCAGCTCTGCCTCGGGGCTGGGGGGACACCGGGCACCTGCAGCTCCCCGAGCTGGTGCCGGACCCAGGGGCAAACCCACAGAACAGGGGAACCTCTCGGGGTCATCTTCCAGCTGGGACGGGGCAGAAGGGGCTGCACTGACCAACCCTAAACCCTAAACCCCATCCTGCTCCCCTGACTGAGTAAAAGGGTGGTGGGGACACAGAGCAGAGCCTGGGGGCAGCCCCGAGCCCCCCCTGCCCTCCTTGCTCCCAGCTGGTGCTCGGGGGAGACACCAAATGTGGGAACGTCCCAGGACACGGCCTGGAGGCTCCAGGGTCCCTGCAGAGCCAGCCCAGCGCTGTCCCTGCTCCCCAAACTCCTCCGAGCCCCAGCGTGGCCTCGGCCTCAGGGCGGCGGGGCCAGGAGGAGCAGGGGGATATCGGGAACGCCGTGTCCCAAACGCGGATTCGGGCAGCACCGCCCCATTTTCTGCTTGGCAACGCCAACCCCTGCACTCGCAGCTTCCCTCAGAATTCCCCATCCCCATCCCCGTCCCCATCCCCGTCCCCAGCCTGGTGGCACTTGGCTCCTCGTGCACGGACATCCAACAGATCCCAGCACAGAGCGGGGATGTGGAGAGGGCCGGTGAGGGGAGACCCCAAACCCCAAACCCGCAGCGGGACAATCCTCTCCCTTCCCTCAGCAGGGCCACGTAAAGCTGTTCTTCCCCTCCCCAGCCCCTCTTTGCTGGGGTCCCTTTCCCTCCTGGCTGGGTCTGATATTTTTAATCCCTCAGCAGGCACCGGGGCCTGGCAGCAGGAGAAAGCGAAGTTAAAAGGGAGCGGAGAGAGCGGGGTTTGCCTGGGGCTGCGATTCCCTCTGCTGGGAGCTCACGGGCCACAGCCCGGCTGAAAAGCCGGCTCGGCCTCGCAGTTACTCGTCCGCAGCGGTTCGGGAGCTTTTCTTCACAGGAAACCCAAAATCCGGAGCCCTTCGGCCTCTCCTGGGCACGCGGAAAGGCTTCGCACAAAGACGCATTTCTGTCAACGCGGTGATCGATTCATAATAAATTCCCATTTGGGGCTGGGAGATCCCGGCCACTGCAGCAGTGCCATGGAAATTTCGACTTACTTCGCTCAGAAGTTGCAGCAAAACCTTTCTTACTTTGTGAAAGCTGTAACTTCGCCCCCGGTTTTGGGACACCTCAGGGATTGCTGGAGAGGCCCTTCCTCTGTTGGTGGTTTCTCATCCCACACCAGGCACCTCCCTGGATCCTGACGGCCTTTTCCAGCCTCAGCGATTCCGTGACGGCGGTTCCGTGACGGGGATTTTGTGGATTTTCGGGATAATTCCAGGACCCAGCGGGAGGCGGCGCGGGGCGGCGGCAGCACCTCCCGCACGCTGGGGGGCGCCCGGCAGGACGCGCCGGA
>VZTI01001738.1:9643-20027 GCA_013397865.1 Struthidea cinerea
GGTGTGACCCCGAGGGTGTGACCCCGAGGGTGTGACCCCGGGGGTGTGACCCCGGGGGTGTGATCCCGGGGGTGTGACGCCGAGGGTGTGACCCCGAGGGTGTGACGCCGCTGCTTTGTCCCGCAGCTGTGAAGCTGCAGTCCGACCACTGCCTGGATCCGGGGATCCCGGTGAACGGGCAGCGCCACGGCAACGATTTCTACGTGGGAGCGCTGGTGACGTTCAGCTGCGACCCCGGCTACACCCTGAGCGACAGCGAGGCCCTGGAGTGCGAGCCCAACTTCCAGTGGAGCCGGCCCCTGCCCAGCTGTGAGGGTGAGGAAACCTCTGCAGCCCCTTCCCGTGCGCGTCCACTGCGAAGCGGCAGCTGGAAAGCTCCCAGCGGCGTTAAATCCATGGATTTTGTTGGGTTTTGATGGGTTGGTCAATGCCTTTTGTTGGGTTTTGATGGGTTGATCCATAATTTTGCTGGATTTTGATGGGTTGATCCATAATTTTGCTGGATTTTGATGGATTGATCCATAATTTTGCTGGATTTTGATGGGTTGGTCAATGCCTTTTGTTGGGTTTTGATGGGTTGATCCATAATTTTGCTGGATTTTGATGGGTTGATCCATAATTTTGTTGGATTTTGATGGGTTGATCAGTGCCTTTTGTTGGGTTTTGATGGGTTGATCCATAATTTTGCTGGATTTTGATGGATTGATCCATAATTTTGCTGGATTTTGATGGATTGATCCATAATTTTGCTGGATTTTGATGGATTGATCCATAATTTTGCTGGATTTTGATGGATTGATCCATAATTTTGCTGGATTTTGATGGATTGATCCATAATTTTGCTGGATTTTGATGGGTTGATCCATAATTTTGTGGGATTTTCCTGGGCTGGGTTTTGTTTTCCGTTTTTCCTCCCAGCTTGTGAAAGGTTCTGGATTATTGATCTCCTTTTTTTCTGCGTTCTCAGCTCTCTGCGGGGGCTACATCCGTGGCTCCAGCGGCACCATCCTCTCCCCAGGCTTCCCAGATTTTTATCCCAACAACTTGAACTGCACTTGGACGATAGAAACATCCCATGGGAAAGGTGAGGCACCTTCGGAGTGCTTGGAGAGCACTGGGGGTGGTGGTGGTGGGCAGTGGGAGAGAAACTGCTCCCTGTGGGGTCCGGGAGTTCCTCTCAGGAATTCCACTGTCCCTGGGCAAGATCCAGAGGGTTTTGGTGTCACCTCTTCATCCTTTTAAAGCGGGGAGGATTGAGAGGGAAAAACGGTTCCATATCATCAACCAGAGCCCGTGCTTTGTGTTGCCTCCTGTTCCAGACCTTTGTGGCATTATCCTGGAAGTCAGGGTGTGGGTGGATAGAGATCCAGGTATCCTGAGGAGCAGCTGCTGTTTGGATTGCTGGCAGTGCCAGGAACGCCCCAGAGAGCAGAGAGGAGCTGCCACTGCCAACCCCTGCTGGGACATTTGGGGCTCCGTGGCTCTTCCAGCCCTGTTTGAATTCCCTGGCTCAGCCCCTGTGCAGCATTTTAGGGCTGGAGAAGTGGAAGCACGGAATAAATCTGCTCCAGATCTGGGACAGAGCTTGGGCTCTGAATTCCCAGCTCTTCCCCAGTCCTGCATTTCTCCTTCCCCCACAGCCAGGGGTGAGTTCAGTCCCAGCTCAAAGCTCCTGTCTGGGAGGAAGATCCAAGGAAAAAAGCGGCATTGATGATTAGAGAGCGAGTTTGGTGTGCAGGGGCTGGAGGAGGGGGATAATTCCCTGTGATCCAACGGCATCTCCTGGGCTGAGCACAAGGGATGGGAATTCCATCCCGCACAACGGCCTGGCCGTGGCACAGCTCAGCGCCAGGCAGGGATCAGCAGCCAATTTGCCAAATTCCTGTTGTATCCCAGCAAATAAACTTGTCCATGGGCTTTGGGGAGCTCTGGGAGCTGGGAGAAGTGCTCCGGGAGCAGCAATCCCCTGTCCCGTTAATCCAGCCCGGATCACACGCTGCGTTATCCCGGCAAAGTCGCTCCCTTTTGGAGGGGGAAGAGCAGCTCTGATGGCCTGGGAGCTTCTATTCCGACATCACAGGGAAATCTCCTGGCCAAGCTCGAGAGAACAGGGAGCTCTTTCAGCTAGCAGGGATATTTTTGTGGAAATTCGGGAGCTTTTTGTCTCCTGTGCTGTTAAAGACGCTGCTGGGGCCAAGTCAGGAGCAGAGGAATCAGCCCATCCCTTCCTGCAGGTGCAGGAATTCAGCCCCGGCTCTCAGCACCTTGAACCCATCCATGTTTGTCACACCCATGAGATCTCTGGAGAGCTGCTCCCAGCTTTTCTTTCCCCCGGGAATTCTGGCCTTAGCTGCAGGTAATGAATCTGGGAGAATCACGGCGTGAGCTGCTCCATAAATCCAGGCGGCTGTAGGGAAAATTTACAGGACTCTGGGAATTCAGCTCTGCTCTCCTGTGCTGGGAAGGGGCGGATCAGAGGTTGGGAGAGGACTTGGAGCGTTTGGTGTAGAAGAATCTTTTTTGGACACTTTTATCCCTCTCCTTACCCTCTGCTGGTCCTTCCTCCGAGGTTGTCCTCCAGCAGCTCCTTAGGGGTGACCCTGTGGGATCCCTGTGCCGTCCAGGGGCCTTTCCAGCAGAATTCCTGTGCTTGGGGAGCTTTCTGGGAGCTGGGAAAGCTCCACCCAGGCTGCTGCTTGGAAGCAGGAGATCCCCAGATGCACTTAGGGATGAGAGTGAGAGGAGTTAGAGGATGTTGTAGGGGTGTAGTATCTGGCGTGGAGCCAAGTGCGCCTCAGGCAAATCCCGTAGATCATAAAATCATGGAATGGGTTGGGTTGGAAGGACCTTAAAGCCCACCCAGTGCCACCCCTGCCATGGGCAGGGACACTTCCACTGTCCCAGGGTGCTCCAAGCCCCGTCCAGCCTGGCCTGGGACACTGCCAGGGATCCAGGGGCAGCCACAGCTTCTCTGGGAATTCCATCCCAGCCCTCCCCACCCTCACGAGGAGGAATTTCACCCCAATATCCCATCTAAACCCGCTCCCTTTCAGTTCAGAGCCGTTGTTGAGGGGAATCGTTGATTCCCCAGAGCCGTGGAAGGAGGAGATGAACCGAGGGGGTTCTTTGTCCTGGAGTTTTATGGAACAGAAGTTGGAAGGGGTTTGGATGCTGGGCTGTGGTGGGGGAGTGTGTGAGCACAGCCAGACACAGCCAGGCACATCTGAACACATCCAGAAAAAAAATCCAGACACATCCAAACATATCCAGATACATCCAGAAACATCCGAGCACATCCAGACACATCCAAACACATCCAAGAGCATCTGAACACATCCAGACACATCCAGAAAAGAAATCCAGACACATCCAAGCACATCCAGACACATTCAAACCCCTCCAGACACATCCCAACACATCCAAACACCTCCTTACCCATCCAAACCCGTCCAAACCCATCCTGAACCCTTTCAGGCAAATCCAAACCCCTCCAGACACATCCCAACACATCCAAACACCTCCTTACCCATCCAAACCCGTCCAAACCCATCCTGAACCCTTTCAGGCAAATCCAAACCCCTCCAGACACATCCCAGCGCATCCAAGCCCCTCCGTGCTGTCCCTGCCTGCCAGCTCCTGTTTTTGGAGCGTCAGGGAGCGCTGGATCCGTTTGGTCCTTGCTAAATCCCAGGCTTTAACAGTTCTGCTTCCAGCAGGGAATTTATTCCCATGGTTTCAGCGTGCACCATTTTTCCTGATTTTCCTTGTTCTGCTCTCCCGTTTCCCAAACCCATTTCTGCCACTGCCACGCTGCCTGGTCGTGGTGTCCCAGGCAGGGGAATTGTTTCAATTCCCATAAAACCGGGCAAAATTCAGGGCTGGTGCCTCCCAGGGCACCAAATTATTCCCTGCCAAGCCAGTGACGGAGCAGGGTTGGTCAGAGAATCACGGAAGGGATGAAGGATCATCCAGTTCCAATCCTGGCCCTGCACAGACACCCCCAAATCCCACCCTGGGCATCCCTGGGAGTGTTGTCCAAGCTCTCCTGGAGCTCTGGCAACCTCGGGAATGTTCCCGTTCCCTGGGGAGCCTGGGCAGTGCCCAGCACCCTCTGGGGGAAGAACCTTTCCCTAAATCCAACCTAAACCCCGCCAGCACAGCTCCAGCCCTTCCCTGGGTCCTGTCCCTGTCACAGAGAGGGATCAGCCCCTCCTGAGGGATTTATGGAGCTGTCCAGGTCCTTCCCTCTGGGGTTTTTGGGAACATCTCCCGCGTGGCCAGCACTCGAGTCCTGGAATTGCCCCCCTGCTCCAGCAGCTCTTTTCCTGTGGCACTTCGTGGACTCCCAGGCTGTCCAAGCGGGGCCTAAAAGCAGCTTCGTTTTAAAGGTATTTAAATGCCTAAAGAGAGGCCATTATTTTTAATCTCGCCGCTTCAAAGTGATTTCTCTTCCCTCTAATTTGTTTTGCTGTTTCTTCTGCAGAGAAGAAGGGAAAAAAAAAACCCAACCAACCCAGCCTCGTGTTTGCAGAGAGGTTTTGTGCCACAGTAAATTTCAGACCAGAGCAAAGGTTTAATTGGGCACAAGTCCTTTAAAATGAGTTTCTAATTAGCCCTTTTTGCTGCAGTTCCACAGCCCTTCAGTGCTGGAGGAGCCTCGTGCCCTCTGCTTGGAGTTTTTACCTTAAAAAACTTGGGAATTGGGGCCTGCTCTCCAGGATAACTGAATTATCCTTGTGCTGGTTCCAGAGGGGCGATGCTATTTCTGTTCCTTAGGCTGGGTTTAGTAAAGCTGAGGGTATGAATTTGCTGTCGGGTGAGAATTAAAGCCATTTGGCATTCCCCACATCCCCAGTTTTCCGGTCAGCTCTGCTTCTGTTCTGTGCTTCTGGTAGGAATAACAAACACTTGGAAACTCTTGGAAGTTTCCTGCCTTCGTGGAATTTTGCAGGGGGGAGAGAGTGAGACTGAAACTGTTCTGCCAGGCTCCACAGGGTGGATTTATAGAAGGAATTACCAAGGTCAGCCCTAAGCTCTGGGTCACAGAAATCCTTCTGCGGGACACTGCGGATCAGTGAGGTGCTGCAGAGGGATGAAGGTCGGGATGATCCCGCGATTCCTTCATTCCCGATCCCATGGGAAAAGCTCTGTGTTGGTTTCCAGCCTCTCTGGCCTTCACTTCTTGGAAGGGAACTGCTCCGTGTGAGCAAAAAACCTCCGGAAAGCCCCCGGGAGAGACCCCGGGATGAATAAATGGGGTATTCAGCTGTAGTTGGATGCTGTGGGGTTGGATATTGGATCTCCGTGCTCCAGAGCTTTCCCTGATCTCCAGGAATCAACGGGGACTGGGCAGCGAGGAGGAGGCTGTTGCTCTGGGCTTTCTTTGCAGTTTTCCTGCTGTTTCTTCGGGATGCAGGATTTTGGGAATGATGGTGGGATGCAGAGCCAGCCCTCGGGGTGTGAATTACCGGTTGCAGTGAAATAACCTGCTCGGGCCAAGCAGGGATCTCTCACAGAGCCCAGATTCCATCCTCGGGTGCGCCCCGAGGAGTCCGTGGCTCTCCAGAGGGGTTCTGAGCAGGACAAATCCCAATCCCACAGGAGCAGGGGCTCGGGAGCCTGCCCTGGGCGCTCCAGGAGCTGGGAGATGGCGGTGGGAAAACCCATCTAAATGCAAAGAGGCTTTTTATTGCTCGGCATCTCTGTGCCTCGTCAAGTTGCTCTGACAGTGCTGTGCCAGAGCTCCTGAGCTCAGATCCTGCCTGGCTCTGCTCTCGCTGCCGTTTCTTGTTGGGTTTTTGCTGGGTTTTTTGTTGTTTTTTTTTTTATTATTATTGTTATTTCCAAGCTGGAATTATTTTCCAGAGAATAAGTGTTTCTAATGGTGTTTGAATTCCAGCATGACAAATCACCTCGCTGGAGGCTCCTGCAGGAGCCTGAAGTGCTTCCCATTGTGTGTCTGGAGGTGTGAAGGGGACTTTAAGTAATCCATTACTCCTCTCTGGCTCATTTACAAATGCTGCAAGGTCACAGCCTTCTCCCCAAACGTTTCAAATCGTTTCAAATTGAATTTGGGAGGGAGAGGCAAAATAGTTTCGCTGTGTTTGGGCCGGGATTTCTGTGGCTGGAGATGTCGTGGGGTTTATTTGGGGCAGCAAAAGGTGAATAAAAGTAGGGGTTTTTCTTGGATCAAGCTGGTCTAGGGGAAGGTGTCCCTTCCCATGGTAGGGGGATGGAATGAGACAATTTTTAAGGTCATTCCCACCCAGATCATTCCGTGATTCTCTGATCAGCCCAGCATGGGGAGGTCTCTGCACCACTGCCACGCTTCTGTTTTCTGGAAAAGCCTCCCTGACCTTGAGGCTGAGCTTAAATCCTGTTTTCCTAGGGAGGAATTCCTGCTGGAACACGCTTGTTTCCGAGCCCTCCCAGCCCCAGCCTCGCTGCTCTTGCCCTCCATTCAAAGGTCAACACTTTAATAATAAAAATCTGCCCTGGGCTGCTCCCTGAGCCGCTGGAGCGGGGCTGTGCCATCCCTGGCAAGGGCACAGCAACCATCGCTGCTCTGGGCCTGCTACCGCCCCCAGCCTTTCGGGCTTTTACTCAGTTCGTTTCATTCCTAACGTCACAAACTCCATGATTTCAGCGTGGTTTTCCCCCTGCCGCCGGTGGGAAGCAGGGGCTGGCCTGGGAACGCCGTGGGGTGGCTCCACCTGCGGTTTTTCCCCCTGCGCAGGTGTGTTCTTCACCTTCCACACGTTCCACCTGGAGAACGGCCACGACTACCTGCTGATCACCGAGAACTCCAGCTTCGCCCAGCCCCTGAAGCAGCTGACGGGGTCCCGGCTGCCGGCCCCGCTCAGCGCCGGGCTCTTCGGGAACTTCTCCGCCCAGATCCGCTTCATCTCCGACTTCTCCATGTCCTACGAGGGCTTCAACATCACCTTCTCAGGTGAGGACAGCTGCCCAAAGCTTCCTTCTGGCCCTGCTTTCTTCCCCTTCGTTCCCTTCTTCCCCTTCCCCCTTCTCTGTGAATGGTTTGGGTGGGGAGGGACCTTAAAGCTCATCCAGGCCCATCCCTGCCCAACTTTCCACTGTCCCGGGTTGTTCCAAGCCCTGTCCAGCCTGGCCTTGGACACTTCCAGGGATGGGCCACCCCTTCTCTGGGGTGCCAGGGCCCCCCCACCCTCCCAGCAAAATCCTGGGAATAATGTTCCATTGATTTGGGTCACCAGTGGTCGCTCCTCTTGTCACCCAGTCAGTTATCCCAGTGTTAAACCGTTATTTCTGTCCCAGGAAACATTCCCAGTGTATCCCAAGAAATATTCCCGGTGTGTCCCAAGAAATGCTCCCCTTGCAGCCCCCATAGAGCCAGTTCTGCCTGCCCCTGTGGAAGACAGGAGAGGACCCACTGGAATGAAATCCCTCTCCCAGGGTGTTGCTGTCTCCCTCCTGACCCTCATCTTCCCTGCTCTGTTTATGGACAATTGCAGCTCAGGATTTTTGGGGAATGCTGTCCCTCTTTCCCCAAACACCGTCTGTTGTTTTCAGAGGAAAATCACTGCAGCAGGCCCAGCATTCCCAGCACGGGGAGCTGGGACAGGTGGGATCCTTTGGAAGCAGCATGGAGCAACCTGGAGCGCTTGGGCGGGGAGCGGGGCAGGGCTGGTCGCTGCCATGGTCCGTCTGCTCCCTTTTTTCCTGCGGCTCATTGCTCCACTTGGCCGCTCCTCCAGTGACCATCCTGTGCCTGCAGCCTGTCCTGGACGTGCCGTGGAGCCGGGCTGGGACAGCTGGGAATGGCCAGCCTGGGGAAGAGAAGCTCCAGGGAGAGCTCAGAGCCCCTTGCAGGGCCTAAAGGGGCTCCAGGAGAGCTGGAGAGGGACTGGGGGCAAGGCCTGGAGGGACAGGACACAGGGAATGGCTTCCCGCTGGAGATTTGGGTGGGATATTGGGAAGAAATTCCTCCCTGTGAGGGGGGGGAGGGGCTGGAATGGATTTCCCAGAGAAGCTGTGGCTGCCCCTGGATCCCTGGGAGTGCCCGAGGCCGGGTTGGAGCACCCTGGGACAGTGGAAGTGTCCCTGCCTGTGGCAGGGGGTGCCACTGGATGATCCTTAATGTCCCTTCCCGCCCAAACCATTCCAGGATTTTAACCCACACCTGGCGTAGCCCAGGCCGGCTTTCCATGATCCCACTGGCACTTCCAGGGAAGTGGAAAATGCGTTTTCCCTGGCTGGGCTGGCTCAGCTGCTCTGCTGTGGTACCCGACCGGAGCCCCCCTCCTGCTGCACCCAGCAGGGCTCGGAGAGATCCAGATTTTCCTGACTCCCGGAGTCAGGAGGAGGCTGAGGGAGACAATTCCTGCCCGGAGAAGTTCCAGCAATCCCGTGCTGAGCTGTGCACACTCGGGATGTTGGCTTTGGGTGGGTGTGGTGATCCAAGTGCAGGTTTTCCTGAGGAAATCCTGATTTTCAGCAGCGGTTGGTGAGAAGGAGCATGGGGACTTGGACCCAAAAATGGGATATGTGGCAGCCCAGGGCAGCTGACGGCTCTGGAGCAGCCTCTGGTTGAAGGGCACGAGGTGTTTGGCGGTGTCCCCTGAGCTGGAGTCCTCCAAATGACTCCCAAGCACTCGCATTCCAGGGAATGTCAATCTTTGCTGCCTGAGTGCCCCAGAAGCCGTTCCTGAAACAATCAGTGAAGGACAGAAGCTTCATTGCACCGGGGCTGTTCCCTCCTCTGTCCCTGTGTCCTTCCCAGTCCTGACCTGCCAAGGCAGCGCCCAGGGAGGGGGAGAAATTCCCATTTTTCCCGTGGAGCTTGGTCTGGCACCCTCCCTGACGGGCAGAGCTGTTGCCATAGATGCAGCTAAAACCTGGTTCCCAGAGCCTTTGTTCCTGGCCTCTGAAGTCAGGGATTTGCATGTGGAAACCAGTCAGAACATTTCCAATTAACTCCCATTTTGATGAGGGGAAAATGGCTTTTTGCCTTTCAAAAGCTTGCCTCTAATTATAACTCTCATTTTCAGTGGGTTTCAAGGCTTCTTTCCTATCTTGGAAAGCAAAAACGGGAGTCAGTTCTATTTTTAGCTTCCTTTACATATCTGTATGTTAATGTACAGCCTTTGGACTTGGAGATTTTTCCAAAACACCCTCCAAAGAGTTTTCCTTCAAGCTGGTTTGGGGTCAGAGACGTGAGTTTGGCTGTTGGCCAAAATCCTACGTGACCTTTCTTGTAGCAGCAGCTTCCCCGAGCACCCCCTGAGCGAGACCATCCATTTCCAGGATCAGTACTGGAGAGGCAGCAGAAATCCCACCCGGATGGATCCATCCTCGCTGGGCTGCAGCAGAGGGACAGTGACAAATTCCCATCCCCACCGGTGTCACTGTGACGGGAATTGGGACCTCTTTGCCTTTGGAGGGGGTTGGAATCCGGGTGCTGGGGGGGGAATTGTAGGTGGGGGGTGAAATCCAGGTGGGTTTTCATGGCTCAAACAGGATTCCATCCTTGTGGATTCTGCCTTGGCAGAAGCTGGATCAAAGCTCAGAGCTCCCTTGGATCGTTTTGTCCTCTCCAGGGAGGACGGAACCCCTGAGCGGTAGGTGGGGGGGTGAAATCCAGGTGGGTTTTCATGGATTAGAATCCTCATGGATTCGCTGCAGCTGGATCAAAGCTCAGAGCTCCCTTGGATCCTCGTGTCCTCTCCAGGGAGGGCAGAATCCAAACTATCCCCCTGCCATCCCATAAAATCCATTTATCCCCTCCAGAATACGACTTGGAGCCGTGTGACGAGCCAGAAGTGCCGGCCTACAGCATCAGGAAGGGGCTGCAGTTCGGGGTGGGGGACGTGCTGACCTTCTCCTGCTTCCCGGGGTACCGGCTGGAGGGAGCATCCCGGATCACCTGCCTGGGCGGGAGACGGCGTGTGTGGAGTTCGCCTCTGCCAAGGTGTGTTGGTAGGTGGTCATGTGCTTTCATTTTGCTTGGCTGGTCCCGCTGTGCTGCACTGTTGAGGTGGGCAGGGATGGATGGGTGACGTCCCCCGGGGTGGGTGACATCCGCCGGGGTGGATGGGTGACATCCCCTGAGGTGGGTGACATCCCCCAGGGTGGGTGACATCCCCCAGGATGGGTGACATCCGCCGGGATGGATGGGTGACGTCCCCCAGGGTGGGTGACATCCGCCGGGATGGATGGGTGACATCCCCCAGGGTGGGTGACATCCCCCAGGATGGGTGGGTGACATCCCCCTGGGATGGATGGGTGACATCCCCAGGGTGGATGGGTGACATCCCCCAGGATGCGTGACATCCCCTGAGGTGGATGGGCGACATCCCCCGGGATGGATGGGTGACATCCCCCAGGGTGGGTGGGTGACATCCCC
>VZTI01001738.1:23026-35046 GCA_013397865.1 Struthidea cinerea
CACAGATTCCCCACAGATTCCCAGATTTACATCCCCACAGATTCCCCACAGATTCCCCACAGATTTACATTCCCACAGATTCCCACAGATTCCCCACAGATCCCCACAGATTTACATCCCCACAGATTCCCCACGGATTCCCCACAGATTCCCAGGTATCCCCACGGATCCCCGCGTGCTGAGGCGCCGTGGATGTGCGCGCCAAACCGGCTGCACTGGGATCCCTGGTGGGATCAGGCTCCGGGAGCTGCTGTTATCCAGGGAGGACATCCCTGGGGTGCACTGGGATTTCTGCTCCTGCCTTTTGGAAGGAAGATCCGCCCGTGCCGGTCCCTGCCTGCTCCCTGTGACGTGTCCCTGTCAGTCAGGGGCCGTGTCCTCGGAGCTGGGAATGCACGAAGCAGAGTTGGCGTTTTCCAGCTCCGAGCTGTGAGCTCCTCACATGTAGGTGCTAAAAAGCTGGAAGCAGAGAAATTCTTCAGCCTTTTCTCACTATTCTGTGAGCAGACTGTCTTTCCCATGTAAACTATTTTAAACAAGGTCACAGTTCCATCAACTTCTTGCCCCCGCAGGCTGCTTTGCAAGATTGTTATGGCTTTGACTTTGAAAATATTTTGGAATCGGTGTCTTAGGACTTGGCCAATCCTCTCAAGGGGTGGATGGCCGAGGAACCAATTACCCATTGCCACTCAACACACTTTTGCCATCTATCCTATATAGTGGTCAGAAAATTATTAAAGAAAAGCTTCGGCTTCCACTTGTTCATGAGCCTGGGCTCTGGGGCGTTTTCTTTATGCGCCTCGGACGTGACGGTGACACTCACACCCAGGGTAGGCTGAGCCTCCAGAGCTGCCACCCTCTCCCTCCCCTACCCAGGATCGCTCTGCCCAATTTTGAGGCCCAAAAAATCTTCTGACTTCAGGTTTGGCTTAAAGTCAAATGCTCAGAGTAGAGAAAGAAGCGGATCCTGAAGGAGGAGGGAAGCCTGGCGAGGAAAGTGGGATGGGAAAGGGGGCGGTCTGCAGGCTGTAGTGGATAAGAGCAGGGAAAAGCCTCTTTCCTTGCTGCTGCAGGAAGGGGAGAGCAGCTGGGGCCGTCGGAGGAGCCACCTGCATGCGTGGCGTGGCGTGGCGTGGCCGGGACGTCCGTGCGGGCACTGAAATGTGCGCTTGTGTCTCGGTGCAGCGGAGTGCGGCTCGTCCGTGACGGGAACCCAGGGAGTGCTGCTGTCCCCCAACTACCCCCTGAGCTACAGCAACAACCACGAGTGCATCTACTCCATCCAGAGCCAGCCAGGGAAAGGCATCCAGCTGAAAGCCAGGACCTTCGAGCTGCAGGCAGGAGATGTCCTCAAGGTAATTCTGGCTCGGCCAGTGGAGCTGCTTGTGAGAGCAGTGTCTCTAAATGCTCTGAAATTTTAATGGGATTAGGTGGGAGCGACCTCTGGAAAAGGGTGTGCCATCCCCAGGAATGCTCCAGTGCCGTGGAGTGATGCCATGGCAGTTTGGAAGACCAGATTTTCCCCAGACCAGCTAAAGTTCAGCTCTCACCTGTGTGATTGCCCAGGAAAAGCTCCTCGTCCATCAGGAAGTGTGAGGGTTTGAGCGTTATTTTAGTGCTTTGAAGAACCAAGGCTGATTTGTCCCAAGAAGGGGGTGATTGAAATGCAGAGCTCCAGGCTCTTCCCAGATTATTCAAGCTCCAGGACTCTGTGGGGGAGGAGGAGACAAATCCAGGCTGGGTTTTTATTAACCAAAGGAATGGTTTTGAAGGAGGCATTAATATTGCAAGGATGTGCTGAGCCATCTTCCCAGGAAAGCCTCTGTCCTCAGTGAAGTGTCACACTCCAAAAGAGCTGTAATCCATGTTTCCAGCTCACAAATGACTGGAAAGGGAGAAAGATTTCCTGTTAATGCAGGGAATGTACTCCTTGTCAAAGGAATTGCGTTCTCTCAGCAGGTTTGTCATCGCCTGCTCATCTGAGGGAAGTTCCTATCGATCTCCACTAGTGAGGAGCTGCTCTCGGTCCTCACAAAAGGAAGGGAGAAAAAAACCGCATTTGTGTTTTTCTTAAATCACAGCAAGTTCAAGGCTCATCTCTGAGTCAGTCTGGGGGATAAAAATGGGTTTTCTCAGTGGCTGATCCTTGGGAAAGAGAGTTCGGGAGAGGCAGCCCTGAGTGCAGAGTAAGTCAGGGGTGAGGAGGAAGATGCAGATCTCTCCAGGATGTAAATTCTGCTCCTCAGGGGAGCAGTGCTGTGGAGTTTCATCAAGTCAGACTTTTAGATGGGATGGGTTCGCTTCCTTCCAAGGATTTGCCCCTGTTGGCGCTCATGGATCATGGAGTGGGATCACTGTGGATCCCCTCTGGGTCACTTCACACCTGGTTCAGGGCTAAAGAGTTTCTTTGCCAGCCCGATGCTGGAATTAAGAGCGGGGTCAGTTGTTTCCTTCCCTTTTCCCCCAAAACCCGGGATCAGCTCAGTGCCAGCAGCAAATTCCTTGATCTGAGTGCAGGTGACCCCAAATGAGGGCATTTATCGGGAGCTGCTGGCTCTTGGCAGGGAGCTGCTGCACCAAAAAAGCCAAGGGACAGCCCAGGTGCTGCTGTGAGCAGAGCAGGGACAAGGTGGGAATGGGATGAGGGGTGTGAGGTATCTGAAGGGACCTCAGCACATTTCCTCTCCTCATTCTCCTTTTGGAATAAATTCCTCAGCATTTATCTGTTCCAGAGCTCAGCGAAACTACAGAGAAATCCTGGAATGGTTTGGGTTGGAAGGGACCTTAAAACTCATCCAGTTCCAACCCCAACACCTCCCACTATCCCAGGCTGCTCCAAGCCCCGTCCAGCCTGGCCTCGGACCCTTCCAGGGATCCAGGGGCAGCCACAGCTTCTCTGGGCAGTGATGGTTTGATCCCTGGAACAGCACAGGAATGGCTTTTCCAGGCTGGATTTCTTGTTCCCCCAGGTCTACGATGGCACCAACAGCTCTGCCCGGCTGCTGGGCACCTTCAGCCGCTCGGAGCTGCTGGGCACCAGCATCAACAGCACCTCCAGCTCCATGTGGCTGGAGTTCATCACTGACGCCGCCAACACCAGCAAAGGCTTCGAGCTGCAGTTCTCCAGTGAGTTTCCATGCCATGCGTGCCGGGAGTCCCACAGGCCAAGGGGTATTTTTGTGTTGCATGTGAGCAAAGAGTCCTTTCTGTGGAGATCTCCCACCCTAGGTGGAGGTGGAGGTTGGGAGAGCACAGAATCCTGGGATTATTGAGGGTGGAAAAGACCTCTGAGAGCATCGAGTCCGAGCTGTGCCTGATCCCCACCTGGTCACTGAGTGCCACCTCCAGGGATGGGCACTCCAAACCTCCCTGGGCAGCTCCAAGGCCTGACCACCCTTTCCATGCAGAAATTCCTGCTGGTGTCCAACCTGACCCTCTCCTGGCACAGCCTGAGGCTGTTTCCTCTTCTCCTGCCCCTGTTCCCTGGGATAGGATCAAACCTTTCCGTGGCGATTCCGAAATCTGGATCAATTCTGAGAGAGCAGATTTCTGGGATCTCACTCTAACGTTAATTAAAACCCCACTAATTTCCAGTATGCCACTTTTTGTTCCCAACCAACGATTTTAAGAAGGAAACACCACCATGGCTTTGTGTTAAACCCTGCTGGCTGTGAAATTCCTGCTGCCAACAGCCGCCCTTCCTCCCTGCTCCAGGTTTCGAGCTCATCAAGTGCGAGGACCCCGGCATCCCCCAGTTTGGGTACAAGGTGCACGACGAGGGACACTTCGCTGGCAGCTCGGTGTCCTTCAGCTGTGACCCCGGCTACACCCTGAGAGGCACCAGGGTCCTGGTGTGCCTGACCGGGGAGAGGAGAGCCTGGGACCAGCCCCTGCCGACCTGCGTGGGTGAGACACCTGCTCCTCCTCCTCCTCCTCCTCCAGCACCTCCAGACTGGGATTTCCTTGGATCCCGCACCTTGACCACCTTTGTCCCAGCTCTGCTGATCCGTTGATATTAACTTTGATAGTAATTGTCCCCATCTGCCCTAATTAAGTTGTGGTGAGGGTCCTGTGTGAAGTGTCTGGAGATGGAGACACCTCCTCCTCCTGCAGCATTCTCCTGACTGGGATTTCCTTGAATCCCACACCCTGAACACCCTTAGTCCCTGTTTTGCTGATCCATTGATATTAACTCTGATATTAATTGTCCCCATCTACATTAATTAAGTCATGGTGAGTGTGGTGAAAGTCTAGTGTGATGCATCTCGAGACGGAGACACCTCCTGCTCCTTCAAAATCCTCCAGACTGGGATTTCCTTGGAAACCCCACCCTATCCACCTTTGTCCTCATCCATGTGACATTAACTCTGCTATTAATTGCCCCCATCTGCACTAATTAACATGGTGAGGGTCCTGTGTGAAGTGTCTGGAGATGGAGACACCTCCTCCTCCTCCAACACTCTCCCGACTGGGATTTCCTTGAATCCCACACCCTGAACACCCTTAGTCCCTGCTTTGCTGATCCATTGACATTAACTCTGCTATTAATTGCATCTGTGCTAATTAAGCTGTGAGTGTGGTGAGGCACCTTGAGATGGAGATGCCTCGTACTCCTCCAGCACCCTCCAGGGAGTGATTTCCCTGTGGATCCCTCACCCTGACCACCTTGGTCCCTGCTCTGCTGATCCATTGCTATTAACTCTGATATTAATTGTCCCCACCTGCATTAATTAAGTCGTGGTGAGTGTGGTGAGGGTCCTGTGTGAGGCATCTGGAGATGGAGACATCTCCTCCTCTTCCAACCCTCTCCAGACTGGGATTTCCTTGGAATCCCCACCCTGAGGACCCCCTGTCCCTGTTTGCTGATCCATTGACATTAACTCTGCTATCAATTGCAGAGCTATTAATTAATTAATGGCTCTAATTAAGCCATGGTGAGGATCCTGTGTGAGACACCTCAAGGTGGAGACACCTTTTCCTCCTCCACCACTTCCAGACAGGGATTTCCTTGGATAACCCCACCCTGGACACCCCTTGTCCCTGCTTTGCTGATCCATTGACATTAACTCTGCTATTAATGGCCCCCATCTGCACTAATTAACATGGTGAGGATCCTCTGTGAAGCCCCTTGAGGTGGAGGCACCTCCTCCTCCTCCAACACTCTCCCGACTGGGATTTCCTTGGATTCGCCCCGCTGAACCCCTTGGTCCCTGCTTTGCTGATCCATTGACATTGACTCTGATATTAATTGCATCTGCACTAATTAAGTTGTGGTGAGGGTTCTCGAGATGGGGACACCTCCTGCTCCTCCAAAACATCCAGGAAGTGATTTCCTTGTGGATTCCCCACCCTGACCACCTTGGTGCCTGCTCTGCTGATCCATTGACATTAACTCCGCTGTTAATTGCCCCTGCCTGCACTAATTAAGGTGTGGTGAGGATGCTGTGTGAGATGGAGAGCACCAGAAGCAGCTTTAACGTGAAATACTCTGCCCTGAGCACAGGTTTGGCGAGGATTTTTGCTTCCTTGTGCTTTCCCAGCCCTCGTCCTTTCACTCTGGATGTGTTGCAGTGAGTGGCACCTCCTGATAGTGACATCAAAGTGTGTCCTGGCGTGTGACAGCTCAGAGCCAGCTTTAGCTGGGAGCTGCCTGACATCTGATCCCATCCCCAGACATTTCAATTCCCTTCGCCGAGTTCCCTTTCACCTGGAGTTCTTCCCGCTTGGAAAATTTGGATTTTGGGGCTTTGGGTGTTAAATGAGCAGGGCTGATTCCTGATTCCTGATTCCTGTATGGTTGTGCCCAGGGACGCTGTTGGACACGGAGTCCCCTGGGAGATCTCCATGCCCAGGGATGTGCTCAGCCCCCGGCACTCCGTGTTCTCTCTCCCAGGAGGCAGGACCAGTCCTTGGTCGGAATTTTAGCCTCGTTTATTGATGTAAAAAGATAAATTTCCATGATTTGTGCATCTTCTTGACCTTCACCCTGTTTGCTCTACATTTATTGGATGAGGCCATGTCTGAGCACGTGGGAATTAAAGAAAAATGAAAAGAAACTCAAAGAAATGAAAATGACAGAGTTTGAATGGATATGTTATGGAAATTACTCCAAATCCTCATGTTCTCTGCAGTTCATTTACAGAGACATTTACAAGTTCTGTGGCTTCTTATCCTTCATTTTCTGATGAATCCAAGCAGAGGAGCGGAGCTCCTTCACCCCACACGTGTGGAGCAGGGAAGCAGGATCCTGGCAGGCTCTGCCTTTCCTCCCTGGGGCTTCAGGAAGGTGGAGGGAAGCTCTGCCAGGTGTTCAGAACCAGCAGAGAAATGCAGAATAATTCTGACAACTCAACGATTCTCGTTACCTTTGTCAGCTCTAAGAACCCCTGGAAAGATCCAGGGATAATCTCTGTTGCGGGATGAGATTGTTGCCAAGCAGGACCCACAAAAAGCCACGAATCTTCTCCCTAACCCCAGAAATATTTTTGTTCCAGCCGAGTGTGGAGGGACGATCAGAGGAGAGGCCTCGGGACGGATCCTTTCCCCAGGATATCCAACTCCCTACGACCACAACCTCAACTGCATCTGGACCATCGAGGCAGAGCCTGGGTGCACCATCGGGTGAGCTGGGCCAGGGTCCTGTGGTTTGGGTCCTGGGGTTTGGCTTCTTTCCCACGTGGAGCTGATTTTTCCAGGTCAATGATGAAGTAAAGCGAGGAGGGAGGAGCTCCTGTCACTCTGAGAGGGAGAAGCAGGGAGCAGGCGCTGGTTTGGCTCCGGAATCAGGGAATGGTTTGGGTTGGGATGAAGGATTTATGGGCAGGGACATTTCCCACCAGCCCAGGCTGCTGAGAGCCCCCAGGGGCATCACTGCTCCTGTGCTTTCAGCCCTGGGTGCTGACACCAGACCATGTCCTGGTCCTTCCCGCGGTGTTCCTGTGCTCAGACAACATCCCAGAGCTTTGCTGTCCATGGACAGCTTTCCACCCCTCTCTTTCATGGGATGCATCCAGAATCAACCCCTTTTCCCACCAGGTGAACTTCCCACCGGTGCTGAACGCCCAAGTGGCACAACCCTGGAACGGGGGTGCTGTAGGAAATCCCAGGGAATGTCCCAGGATCCAGGCACTTCCTGCTCCCTGATCCTTCACTTCTGCCCCAGCACCCCCACGGGGATGTTTGCCCAGCCCTGCCAAGCCCTTCAGGGCTGCCCTGGGTGTTCCCGCAGATTCCAGCCAAAGCCTGGAAAAAAACTGAAAAAAAAGTACGTGAGGGGGCTTGAGGGGGAGAAATGCAGCTTAAAAGTTAATAATAATAATAATAATAATAATAATAATCGTACTACCACTACTACTACTACTACAGATAATAATAACAATAATAATCCTCTCCCAGCATCTCCCATCGGAGCTCCCAGTGCTCGTCAGCCATTCCTGGCTCATCCCAAGCCTGTGGATGTTCCCTGCTGAATTCCTTCCCTCTCAATCCCGTTTTATCCTCCCTGCTGCCTCAGCACCCAGCAGCTCTCCAGCAGAGCCTGGCCCTCAGGGTGAGCTCCGTGCTGATTTTAGCCCCTGGATTTCTGCTGGTGGCAGCTTTGCTCCGGTGTTTTCATTCTTATTTGATGCAGAAATTCCCTCCATTAGCGCTGCCCTTCGGAATGGCTCAGTAATGGATGGGTTTGGGTGTGAACAGAGGAGAAAGAGCACGGCCCAGGCAGCTGAATCCCTGCACAGGCAACTTCCACCTCTATTTTTATTCTCCTGGAAAAGATTTTTATAGGACAGAGCAGAAAGGCCCCTTTCCCCCCCCGCCACCGCCATCCAAAGGCTGCTTCAGCAACTTTCCTCTTGTAATCCCTAAAAGCACCCACGTGAGCAGAGATTTGGGATCAGCCAAAGGCTTGGAAGGGGCCAGGACTGAAAGGAAAAGGTGCCAGGAGGTGTCAGAGTCACCCACAGCCAGTGACCCTTCCTTTCCCAGGGGTCAGAGCTCCCTTTCCCTGCCCCTTCATTCCCCAGCTCCAGCAGCAGGGATGATCTCAGGGGAGCCGAGAGAGCACATTCCCAGCAACTTCATTTTTATGGTAATCCATTGGAAAAATAATCCTCTTCACGCATGATACAATTGTATAAAGCTCTCATTTATAACTTACATGGAAATTAATCACCAGAGCCTTTGGAATGAAGCTGTATCTGCACAGCACGAGGGGAAGGGGGAGGAGGGCGAGACGGGGGGAAAAATGAGTCTGCACTTCAGTGCCATGGGAAGGGAAAGGGGTGCTCTTGGAGAGGGGTTCGTTTGGGGCATGTGCAAACACGGGCGTGGATGAAATCACCGGTGGAGTGAGCTGGTCGGGCTGGGCGAGCTGGGGAGGAGGAAAAGGAGGAGGGAGTGCTGGAAAATGGATGGAAATTCCTTGCCCAGCTGGGAGCAGGGAACGCAGACATGGCAGAGGTGGGTTGTGGTCCGTCCCTGATCCCGGCGTTGTGAAAATCCACGGATGTTGTTAATGAATCCCAGTTTAGTGGGTATTGACAGGTTCCTTTTTCCAGACTTTCATCCAAAAAGGGGAGTGAGGAAATATCCAGGGTTGGAAGGGACCCACAGGGATCATCCAGTGCAGCTCCTGGCCCTGCCCAGACACCCCAAAACCCCACCCTGTGCATCCCTGGGAGCATTATCCAAACGCTCCCGGAGCTCTGGCAGCCTCGGGAATGTGACCACTTCCAGCATTTTGGGATATTCCACTTTCCAGGGACAGGATATTGAACAGCTTTCAGGCTGGGGAAGCCTCTCTGGGGCCGAGGGGGGCAGTGGGCACCCCCAGACTGCTGCTGGGATGGAAGGTGGTGGCTTTGGTGGCACCTCTGTGCCAGGGGGGTCCCAGCCTTGCACAGCAGAGCCAAGCTGGAATGGCCAGAGCTTGGATGGGGAATGTCACCGGGAAGGACCCCAGGGTGGTCACTGGGGTTTTGGGGAACTTTGGGAGAAGCTCCCTGAGGGTTGTTCACACTCGCAGGGCAGAGCTGAGCTCTCCTTGCTGAGCAGAACTTCCCTTCTCTCACACTTTATATTTATATTTATATTTATATTTATATTTATATTTATATTTACATTTTCTCCCCAATTTCTGATTTGCCCTTTTCCTGCTGCATTTCCATGCCTGTAATTGGGAAATTGGGATTGTCGGAGTGCAGGAATAAAACTCCTTCCCCCTCCACTGTCTGCTGAAGCAGAGGCTCTGCCTGGTCTCCAACGCCAGGCTGAGGGAAAAGCTGGGATGTGCCTGTGGAATAGATGGATTTGCTCCAGAGAACTCCGGATCTGATATCCCACCAGATTCCTGCACGGACTGGCACCGGGCAGCCCGGCCCTTGGAGCACCTGGATCAAGGTGTTCTCCCCCTGGCACAGCCTGGCACCGGGCAGCCCGGCCCTTGGAGCACCTGGATCAAGGTGTTCTCCCCCTGGCACAGCCTGAAGTTGTTTTTTCTCTCATAAATGGGGGTGTTTCAGGCAGTTTCGGTGTTTCCCCCCCACCCCAGCTCAACCTCTGGCAGCCTCTCCCTGATGCCGAGGTCTCCAGGGATGAGTTTTTCCCAGCAGTTCTGGCTCACTGGGCCCAGTTAAGGCTGGGAACAAACACAGTCAGGCCGAGGCAGCCGTGGAGAGCAGCTCTGCACCATCCATCCTGATTTTCCTCCAGCCTGCCTTTATTTCTCTTTGCTCAAGGTCTCTGCTCGGGAGATTTATGATTCAGCGCTTCTGTTTTCTCCCGGGTTCTGTGGGCATCGTTTTGTTGCTGAGGATTTTGCACTGGGGCTTTTTTTTTTTCTTTTTTCCCCTTTTTTTTAATGGCTCTCCCTGATTTATTTATGTTTGCCCCAGATAAATGGGAAAGCAGCAAAGTGAGAGCTTCCCTGTTTGCCTCCGTGGGCTGGCAGGGATTTCAGCACAGCGCCTGATGGGTTTTTTTTTTTACAGATTTTCTCCATTTCTGGGTTTCTGTCCCCGTTTCACGCTGGGGTTGAATTTCCCATCGTTGGCCTGATTTTGTTGTGCCGGAGGGAAAACGGGGCAGTGACAAACAGGGACAGGGAAATTCCTCCTCTCCAGGTGGGATTTGAGTGCAGGAAGGGAAGGGATCAGCCCCTGACTCATCCCCAGGGAATGGTCACATTCCCAAGGCTGCCAGAGCTCCCTCCTCCCTACAGGGACAGGGTGGGATTTGGGGATGTCTGCAGGGCCTGGAGTTGGGTTTGATGATCCCTGTGGGTCCATTCCCACTCCGGACATCCCATGACTCAGGAATTGCAGCCCTTAGCCGGTGACCCCCTCAGGTGTCACCATAACCAGGGCAGGATCTCGTCCTGGGATGGTTCTTCCGACCTGGGAAGATCCCAAAGCTCCTGGATCCATCTGCTCCCCACCCTCCCAGGGCAGAGCTGGGCCTGGGTGGGGACGAGCAGGGTGAGATCCCACCAGGACCTCACGTGTCCTGGAGTGCCACCAGCCCTCAGCTGGGCATGGAGGGACCTCCTGCCTCTCCCATCCCCTTGGGTCCATCGCTGGCGCAGACTCCAGAGGGAATTCCCTGACCGTGAGGCCTCCTGCAGCTTTCCATGAGGAATTCCCTGTGGAAGGGCCTTGGCTGAAGGCCTTGAGCCCTCTCTCCAGGACACTCCAAAACAAAATCCAGAGGAATGAAGTGAAATCCCTTCAGAGCATCAAAACAAAACCCCTCACTGGGGGCTCGGTGTCATCTCCCACCTTCTTAACTCCTGCTTTCCCTCCCTTCCCTTCCTGCTGTGGATTTTGGAGCTCTGGCTCTGGCTTCCTCACTTGTCTTTATTCCCTCATGAAGTTCCTCTGTTTGCTGATCCAAACCTCATTCTGCAATACCCAGAACTTCCTGAAACAATCAGAATCCCAGAGGTGCTGCAGTCCAGCATCCCAATTGGCAGCCAGCTGTTGGCCACCCTCCTTTTCTGCCCCTTTTTCTGGGTCACTTCACACCTGGTTCAGGGCTAATGAGTTTCTTTGCCAGCCCGATGCTGGAATTAAGAGCGGGGTCAGTTGTTTCCTTCCCTTTTCCCCCAAAACCCGGGATCAGCTCAGTGCCAGCAGCAAATTCCTTGATCTGAGTGCAGGTGACCCCAAATGAGGGCATTTATCGGGAGCTGCTGGCTCTTGGCAGGGAGCTGCTGCACCAAAAAAGCCAAAGGACAGCCCAGGTGCTGCTGTGAGCAGAGCAGGGACAAGGTGGGAATGGGATGAGGGGTGTGAGGTATCTGAAGGGACCTCAGCACATTTTCTCTCCTCATTCTCCTTTTGGAATAAATTCCTCAGCATTTATCTGTTCCAGAGCTCAGCGAAACTACAGAGAAATCCTGGAATGGTTTGGGTTGGAAGGGACCTTAAAACTCATCCAGTTCCAACCCCAACACCTCCCACTATCCCAGGCTGCTCCAAGCCCCGTCCAGCCTGGCCTCGGACCCTTCCAGGGATCCAGGGGCAGCCACAGCTGCTCTGGGAATTCCATCCCACCCCCTCCCCACCCTCACAGGGAGGAATTTCTTCCTGAAATCTCCCCCAAACCTGCCCTCCTTCACTTCAGGCCTTTCCCTTGTCCTGTCACTACCTGGAAATCCCCTCTCCATCATCCCCTCCCAGTCCCTGTCCCCCTCTGCTGCAGCTTTCCTGCTTTTCCTTCACCGAGCTGCTCTTTGCAGTGTCTGAGCTCCTGTGGCTGGAAAACCAATGGATTATTCCAATTCCAAAGGGCATTCCCACTGCCCACATCGGGCCCTCGGGCCTCTGCCTTCTTTCTGAACCAGTAATTTTCTCAGGACAGGAGCCAATTTTAGGATTGCTCAGAAAGGACCCAGTTTGTGGGAAGACATCAGCATTCCTGTTGGGTTTTGTTTATGGATGGGATTCCCGAGGGAGGAATGAGGCTGGAATCCTTGTTCCAAGCTGAGTTCTGGATGAGACGACACATTCCTGGTGGGCCTGGCT
>VZTI01001746.1:16550-34757 GCA_013397865.1 Struthidea cinerea
TTTTAAATATTCCATGGTCATAAAGCAGCAAAAGAGAATGTGTGAAAATTAGTTACAAAGCTGCAAAGCTGCCTGTAACCTGTAATACGTATTTCTGTAATCTGTGAGATGGAGTGGCAGGTTGTTAGAGCACAGGAGGTGGCATTCAGCCCGTTCTCTAAAAATGTGTGATAATGAAGGTAAATTCAGCCTTTGAGATACCAAAAACAGTGTTTAACATATGCAGTAGTTACTGCTAAAAAGGAACTATGAGAGTGGAATTTCAAGTCTCATAATGTGTATTTTTTTTATGTCTTTTATTATTTAACCCACTGGTTTGGTGAACTGCGGAGGATTTTGCTGTGTGTTATTTTCAGAGTGCCGTGTTTTTAGCATCCCGTTACCGTTTTCACATAATCTTTACGTGTCCCTGCCTGTAAAAGTGCGCAGTCTCCTGCAGGCAGGAGGAGAACTGGGACGGTTTGGGGCTCACTGGACCACATCAAAGCTCTTTTCTTCTCATCAGAACTGAAGGATGGCTCTTAAATCCACATCATGTCACTTGCTGGCCCCAAGCAGTCGTGTAATCTGTATTGGCCCAGTGCCCAGTCGCTGTAGCCGAAGGCACATTGCTCACTCATTATCTTTGTGTTGTTGGGTCAGCGGCGCTGAGTATGGGCTGAGACGCACTAAATTGGTGGGTAAATATGCAAAAATTCAGATTTAATCTACACACCCACCTAAGTCCTTCAAAATGGACTTTCTGCTAGGGCTCAATTTGTTTTACATGTGTGTCAGTGTTGGGATTCATGAGACATTTACATTTTGTGGATGAAAAGTTTCTTCCACTGATAATTCTGTTGATAACAGTAACGAGACTGCCAGCTGCATCCTGCAATAAATCCACGGGTTGTCTTTAATCCCATTGTGTGCATTGCCTCGTTAGCATGCATGGTGTGTCACGTCCAGTGTTTCTATTTCACCTTTTTACTTCTGCTGCTCTCTCTTTTCCCAACTTGTGTGTCGTGCTCGAAGCCTGACTTGAGGGAGAGTGGGAATTTAATGGAGAAATAATATGAAGCGTGGGTGGTTTTTTTGGCTTTCCCTTTTTTCACACCGCTTTAAATAAGCAGAAATGGGAGAGAGTAAGAGGTGTTTTCCCTTGTTTGAATTAACGACAGGTACATCTACATAATGGGGATCCAGGAGAGGAATGAGAAGTTGTTCTACAGGGTGCTGCAGGACGACATTGAGCGGTTAATGCCCATTGTGTACACCCCGACAGTGGGCCTTGCCTGCTCCCAGTACGGGCACATCTTCAGGAGACCAAAGTAAGGACAGCAGATACACAGAGCTGCTGC
This sequence comes from Struthidea cinerea, assembly GCA_013397865.1. NCBI lineage: Eukaryota > Metazoa > Chordata > Aves > Passeriformes > Corcoracidae > Struthidea > Struthidea cinerea. The sequence goes on from VZTI01001746.1 coordinate 17,891, forward strand.
TTTTGTTGTCATTCTTGTCATTGTCGCTCTGCATTCTCGCCCGAGGTTTGGAAATGGTTTCTTTCGTTTTCTTTCGGATTCAGCTACACAAGGCTTGTGCCACTTCAGGGCAGTAGAAGTTGGTTAAAATATATCTCAAGGCACAGTTTATACTGAGAAACAAAACACTTGAAAGCAGACATGGCGATGTGTCACGTAAACCCCCCAAGTGCAGGGCTTCAGCCCCATTTCCTGCTCTTCCTGGATGCCGTACAGCTCTGTAATTCCAGGGAGGATTTCCCCAACTCTCGGAGTCCCATCTGTGGGTCTGAGGATCTGTGTCAGGACAGAGCACTCAGGAGGGAGTGGGGATTGAAAGGGATTTCTGGACATGGTCCTGTCTCAGTCCCTGCTGGAGAGGGGTGGCTCAGGGTGGGTTCCTGAGGTCCCTGCCCCTGGGGCCAGTCCCTGCTGAAGAGGGCTAGCTCGGGGTGGGTTCCTGAGGTCTGTGCCCCTGGGGCCAGTCCCTGCTGAAGAGGGGTGGCTCAGGGTGGGTTCCTGAGGTCCCTGCCCCTGGGGCCAGTCCCTGCTGAAGAGGGCTGGCTCGGGGTGGGTTCCTGAGGTCCCTGCCCCTGGGGCCAGTCCCTGCTGAAGAGGGCTGGCTCAGGGTGGGTTCCTGAGGTCCCGGCCCCAGGAGCGCCTGCACCCCGCTGCAGCAGAGGTGCTGAGCAGCTCAGGCTGAGCCGGCCTCGGCAGCACTGGAGCCGTGACCCTGCTCCTGCTGGGGGAGCGGGTGGGGAGAGGCTCTGCAGCGCTGGGGAGGGGTTCTTAGGGTGCTCTGCAGAGAGCAGAGCGTGACGTGGGGTGCAGGAGCAGAGGGCAGCGGGGTGTGAGGAGGGGTGGGAGCTCAGCAGGCCCTGCAGGGTGCAGATGTTCCTTCCCCATGTTACAGCTGTGCTGCCAGGAGCCAGCTTTTGGTTGCTCTGGCATGGTAAACACGCTTGGCTGGGATCTGGTTTGGATTCAGCAGTGACTGCAAAACAACTGTTCACATTACCTGCTCTGTGCTGGGGAAACCAGTTCAGACTGGCAGTCACTCCAGCTCATTTCCATGAGGTTCTCACTGCAATTCAGAGTGTTCCGAGAGCCGTTTGGCTTGAGGGCTTCATGCTCTGTGGAGGAAGGGCTGATCCTTCACTGCCGTGAGGATGTGGCTGCTGGGATAAAGACAGTGAGAAACTCGTGGTTTTTCTCCTGATCTGGGGCAGGGGACGTGAAAGACGCGCTCTGAGCTCTCACGTGCCTCCCTTCCCCTTCCATGTCTGTGTATGAAAACCATCCCCAGCCTTGCGGGGACATTCCTTGTCTGCACAAGAAAGAGCAGCATGGGCTGGAACTGAGGATGGAGCTCAGAACTTCACTCCTTTCCGTGCACCAAGTTTTTAGGATCACGTTCCCTTCTCCTATCCTTACAGGGGAGCAGAAGGGGCCTGTCACGTTGATGGAAACACTACAGGAGTATTAAAAGTAGTGTAAAATCCAGGTAGAATAATGAAAAGTACTCTTACTTCAGGCTTTCAAAGTATCCAAATACACTTTTTCTTATGTCAGTGGTTGTAACACCTTGCATTTTAAGTTGCCCTGTTTGACGTTTAGTTTTACAAAGCAAGGTGAAATTTCTAACTGCCACCCATAAATATTTCTGGTTTGCGTCCTTTTCTTTCTTCCAGAGGATTATTTATTTCTATCTCAGACAGAGGCCACATAAGGTCAATCGTGAACAACTGGCCAGAGAACGACGTTAAGGTACTGCCACTGTGTGATTTACTTCCTAGTTGTTATTTCATCTCAGCTGAGCTTTTTAACATTTATTCGTATTTGACAGAAACATAAATATTAAGTAATGCATCCTTGGCTCTTTAGCGACGATGGCCAAATGCAGCTAATTAAGGTAATGCATATCTTGAGGATCAGTGTTTTATCCTAAATATGAGGTTTATGGGTTGAGGAAGGTATTCCTTGTAATCTATTCTTTGTTTGACTGTGCAAACATACCTCAATTTTTGCCTGGGAAAAACCACAACTGGTATTGATCTAATCTTCATACACTTCAGTGATCAGATATGATTTCACCTGCTTTTTTCTTTTTTCTTTTTTTTTTCCCTTCAGGCTGTCGTCGTCACTGACGGAGAAAGAATATTGGGTCTTGGAGACCTGGGTGTGTACGGGATGGGGATCCCGGTGGGAAAGCTGTGTCTGTACACAGCCTGTGCAGGGATCCATCCGGACACGTGCCTGCCGGTGTGCATCGACGTTGGCACCGATAACATGGTGAGCTGCCTCAGCTCGGCCTGCCATGAGTTACCCCTGTAAAAAGGGGTTTTTTTTTTAAAGAATATTCCGTAATAGAAGAGATTGTTTTTATTTGAGCGCTTACTATTTGAGATAAACCCAAATATTTTACGCAAAGGGCGAGTGGTTTGGAATTCGCCGTGCGGTGATTTAAAGCGCCTGTTAATTTGTCCATGGAAGGCTGCCTTTGGAAGGAAGTAATTGGAATGCTGGAGCACTGCGAAGTAGGCAGTCCGTTTTGACCTGACTTTTAAGAAGCTGGAAATGAGAATTAGATTTATTAAAGCAGCTTATTGTTCACAGTATTGATTTGTTCCATTTTAAAAGCAGCCATTGCCAGCCCCAAGTGCCGGCTGAAACTACAGAGCATTGCCGTAGACTGGAGGCCGTTAGAGGGGCTGTATAAATGCAGCATCTCTGGTGCGAGATGTGCTCCCGTGAGCTCTGCGGGGTGTGTACTGAGGCGGTGATTCATCCTGCTGCTCTTTCTGGTTCCTTCTCTTTCAGACACTCCTGAAAGATCCCTTTTATATGGGGCTGTACCAAAAGAGGGATCGCTCGCAGGTCTACGACGACCTGATAGACGAATTTATGGAAGCCATTACGGACAGGTACGACACCGAGCGCTCTGCACGGAGCTGCTGGCACAGAGCAGCCCTAACGCGCTGTCCTTGACGCAGTCCTTTAAGGAGCAGGGACAGGACTGGAAGCTGAGACGAGCGCCTGTGTGTGTCCCTGGGGTGATATCCTCGGTGACCTAGAACATGCTGCTTGTCGTTATCTGTAAATAGGCGCGGAGCGGAGACAGCGCTGTTCAGCAGTGACAGGCCCGAGGACGGCCTGCTTCCAAAGATAATTGGTTACGTGCAGGATTTGCTGTTTGTCTCTGTCTCTGCCCAGTGATGGAAACCTTTGCCTTGTTCTGTAGGTATGGCCAGAACACGCTGATCCAGTTTGAAGACTTCGGAAACCACAATGCTTTTCGGTTTCTGAGAAAATACAGGGAGAAGTACTGTACCTTCAATGACGATATTCAAGGTATACTCTTTGTTCCTGTTCCTTAGTATCTGTGCAGAAGCTTTGCCCAAAGCCTCAATCTGCCCAGTGGATGTCTCCAGCTGCCCTCAGGTTTGCTCTGCTTTCACAGGGACAGCCTCGGTGGCCTTGGCAGGACTGCTGGCAGCACAGAAGGCCACTGGTAAACCACTCACAGACCAGAAAGTGCTGTTCCTTGGGGCAGGAGAGGTGAGTGCTCTGAAGGGCTCGAGAGCAGCAGGAGATATTTGAAATGTGTGTTTTCTCGTGCCGTGGGGCTCGTGGAGATTGGCATTCTCTGAATTCCATTGCACAACTTTTCATATAGGGCCAGCTGAGATGCACTAGCAGAAGGGACTCTCTGCTTCAACAGGACTGTGTAAAAGGTGTCTCACGTTTGCAGGGACTCCCATTTTTCATTTTCTTGCATGGCCTGGAAAAAAGCATCAGGGACTTAACTGTGTGTATTTGAAGGGAAACTCTCCGTGAAATTACCATGCAGTGAGACCATCTTGTTAATTTTGATAGCACTGGGGAGAGGTGCAGGGAGTTTTTCTCAGCAAGGTGATTCAGTCTGCAGCAGGCACCAGTTCCCGGTGCTGCAGTGCCAGGAGCAGCTCTGCGCCTCTCGGTACATCAGCACAATTGCTCCCGTGGTGCTGACAAAATAACTCAATTATCTGAAAAGTTCTCCATCTGGGGAAAGGCCCTGATTGCAGTAATTGGCCGGAGCTGCACTGAGCCCTGCTCTGCATCCCGCTGCCTTGGGGTGGCTGCTGGGCTGGCACAGGCACGGGGCACAGCACCCGCGAGAGCTGCCCCTCTTGCTCTGCTTGGAGAGGTGTCACTCTTGTCCCAGGGGAGCATCTCTGCGTCTCAGGGCAGACGTACTGAGGGGTCCTGAGCAGCGTGGGGTTTGTGTTGGCAGAGCTCTTCCGTGACCTGTCACAAATCCAAGTCCTTCCATCCACCAGGCCGCCCTGGGAATTGCAAACCTCATTGTTATGGCTATGATGGAAAACGGTGTTTCTGCTGAGGAGGCCTCCAGGAGGATCTGGATGTTTGACAAGCACGGTTTGCTGGTCCAGGTAGGGGTGCACCACGCCTGGAAATCCCACAGCACGGGTGGTCACTGCTTTCCCTGTCCTCTCACGGAAGGAACCCATGTTTTGTCTGCAGGGCCGAGAACAGAAGGTGGATTCCAACCAGGAGCCATTCACACATCAGGCTCCAGAGCACATACCAAAGACTTTTGTAGAGGCAGTGAATGTACTCCGGCCTTCAGCCATCATCGGTGAGTGAGGTTACTGTTGTTCCTGTAATTGGGGCGTTTGCTGCCTTTAATTTGCTAACGTGGTGACGGTGATCTGCATTTCTGCTGGTGTGAGTAAGATGAAAATGTGAGGCCAATTTTCCGCTTGAAAATGCGCTGAGTTGTGGTGCTCCTTCTGGACCTCGTGTCCTTAGTGACAGAGAGCAGCCACAGCCATCATGTCTTCTGCTCTGCCAGAGCTCCCCAGCTTGAGTTGTTCTGGTAATTTCTGGCCTGCTGTCACCTTCTCTGGTCAGACCCTGCCAGCACCCCAGCTGGAAGGAGCAGCTCCGTGCTGCCCATCACCAGCACCTCCTGGGTCCCTGACATCTGTCAGTGTTCATTTACAGCTGTGGCTATCTGCAGAGAACAGACAGGGTTACGGGTATTTCCTGGTATGACTGCAGTTTCCTCTGCACGTGAGTTAGCTGGAAGAGAAAAGGGGTGTTTTGGCCGAACACCCTGAAGTTTGTAGCCACTGTACAAATGTGTGCCACAGCTGTGTGTTCGTCCCTCTGGGTCTGGGTGCGCTCAGGAGCACCGGTGTCAGGTGTGCAGTGCACAGCTAGCACCCACTTGGGATGAGTCATCCACAAGGAACCTGGAATTCCCACTTGCTTAGCCAGGACAGTGTTCTTTGTACACATCAATACCAAAAAACAGTGTGAAGTAGGCTTCTGGAACAGACTCCCTAGACGTTCCTGTGAAAATTGTGACTTTCAGTCAGCCAGGAGCCGTGCCTGGTTTCCATCGGCAGCTGCCAGGGAGGCTTTGCTCCGAGTGGGAGACCTGAGGTCTGGCACGTGTACGGTCGCTGTCACCTGCCCTGAGGCCCGCCGAGGATTGACTCTCTTTTTGTGTGTTTCCATCTCCTCCAGGAGTTGCAGGAGCGGGGCGTCTCTTCTCCCAGGATGTGCTCAAAGCCATGGCTTCCATCAACGAGCGCCCCATCATCTTTGCCCTGAGCAACCCCACGGTGAAGGCTGAGTGCACAGCAGAGGAGGCCTACACGATAACAGAGGTGTGTAAACTCTGGCCTGTTGGCTGCTGGGACCATTTGCGAGTGCCTGAGCACAAGAATTCAAATTGTTTCGTTGTTTCTTGGACTCGGTGACATCACAATGCAGTTCTTTCTGCCTTCCGGCAAAAGTAAATGGGGGTGGTTTGAAAAGAAGTCTTGGTTTTTAGGTAACAACGTTTTGCAAAGCTTAAAATAGCCCGAATCTTGTTTTTAAGAGAATGACCAGCAGTACTGTTACATGGCTTTGATCAATTAACTGTTTCTCTCCGCTCTCGTTAATTGTTTTGTGCCCCCGTGCCCTGCCACAGCGGCCGGGGCTCTGCGCTGGCACCACCACGTCAGGCAGGCGGCCAGCCAGGAACAAGCGCACCTCGTCCTGCACCCTCCCCTCGCAGCCTCGGCACCCTGTGCCCCTGGCAGCTGGGGTTTGGGCTGTCTCTTCCTCAGTAGCTCTGCTGTTAATAGCACACCCAGGCCTCGGCTTTGCCGTGGTGAAGCCAGTCTTTTGTCCTTGTGCACAGCTTTTTGTGTGGAGCTAATCGCCTCCGAAGGGAGCCCGAGGGGAGGGAGGTGGGGCACGGGGGCACCGTGCAGACACAGCAGTGGCTGCAAGGCTTTGAACTGGCTGCTGGTGCCTCTCCTTCACCCTGCAGGCCGCAGCTGGTGTGATCTCTGTGCCTGCTGCAGGCTCCAGGGGTGGCGCTTAGGAAAGGGCTTCTTTTATTCTACTTCTGTTTTCTTAACGCAGTCCCGAACCAAGTGACTCATCTGTGGGAATGGGTGTGTGGAGACCTTTCCTTGTTTCTTGGTGCAGGCTGTGACCCCCTCCCTGGCGCTGTCCCTGGGGCTCGGTTCCCAGCAGCACAGCCCCAGCAGTGGCAGTGTCCCCTGGGAGGTGGCACTCCGCTGTCCCCATCTGGCACCCGGATTCTCTTCCGTGTTCTGGGCCTGTGGCTCGGGGAGCTCCTGCTGCCGAGATCTGCAGCCCAGAGGGAGCCCTGGAGTAGCAGCCTCTGGACAAAGTCTGGATCTTATCTCTTAACAGCAGAATCATCGGGGTTGGAAAAGCCCTCCAAGGCCATGAGTCCAATTGTTCCCAGCTCTGCCAAGGCCACCACTGACCCCTGTCCCCACGTGCCACATCCACGTGGGTTTTAAACCCTTCCAGGGGTGGGGACTCCACCACTGCCCTGGGCAGCTGTGCCAGGGCTGGACAACCCTTTCCATGGAGAAATTGTTCCTGATATCCACCCTGAGCCTTCCCTGGCACAGCCTGAGGCCGTTCCCTCTCCTCCTGTCCCTGTTCCCTGGCAGCAGAGCCCGATCCCCCCCGGCTGCCCCCTCCTGTCAGGGGGTTGTGTAGAGCCACAAGGTCCCCCCTGAGCCTCCTTTGCTCCAGGCTGAGCCCCTTTCCCAGCTCCCTCAGCCGCTCCAGCTCCTTCCCAGCTCCGTTCCCTGCGCTGGACACACGTTTGAGTTAGGATGGTTCGGTATCTCTCAGACAGCGTGCAGTAGCCGGAGTGGTGAGCTGGGCAGTGCTTCAGTGCACGAATTCCGCTATCTCGGACAGAAGGTCCACAAGAGTTGGTCACGTAGCCAGGACTTCAGCGGGCAGAAATAAATGTGGGAACTGCTGCCATCTCTAGCTGCAGGAGGCCAGCAGCACAATTAGAGGGGGAATCAGCCTGGTTTTTGCTTGCACCTTTCACGGGCCGTCAGCAGATCAGCAGATGTTGTAAGGCAGGAGGCTGACTCTGCCCACGGCTGAGTGCTGCGCCCCAAGGAGCTGGACCTCGGGGCGGTTGTCGCTGTCGGGAGCAGAGGCAGGACAGTGCTCCCTGGGGCCAGCTGTGGGGGCATCTTCCCTGCAGGAGCTGTGTGAGCACAGCGGTGTTTACATAGCCCAGCACAGCATAGGTCTTTGGGGTTTTTCCCTGTACTGGATCCATATGTTCTTTTGTTCACGATTTTCCCTATTTCTGGTTATTTGTACACTTGGGTTGTTTGGGCAATTAAGCACTGCTGGTCAGTAAATGAGCGGGTGTTGTTTTGTTCCAGTCCTTATTCATAAATTCTGAAATGTTTCTGTCTCTTTAAACTTTCCTGCGGTTCTGCTGTTTGTTTCCATGATGCTCTTTGGCTCTCTGAAATGTACCCAGCTGACCCATAGCTTGCCCTTAAAAATGTGTTTTTCCCTTCAAGATACAGTAATTACTTAGGAAATGGACTCCAGAACCCTGACTGTTCTGTGATTCCCTGATAATCTCCAGCTTCCCTTGCTTTGTCATGTAACAAGCACAGTTTGTCAGGCCATGCGGGATCAGAGCTGTCACCCCGTGTGTCTCCTGGCCTCGGGAACGGCCTGACGCTGGCTGGGGTGTGGTCTCAGGCTGCACTAGAGGCAGCAAGGAAACAAGGATACCATCGCTAACCTTTCGTTCCTTGTTTTTTTCCCACTAGATGGCACCTGTAAGAGCCTGTCGCTGCCCCTGTGTGTTCTGTGGGCTTCTGCTGCCTTTTGTTTTGCTTTGTCTTTTGCTCCTGTCCTCCAGTGCATCCATTTGCTTTGCTCCCTGCACAAAGAGGCTCTTGCCGTGGCCATGCCCTGGCATTCAAACACAGTTCCAGAGCCTTCAGCTCCTTCCAGACTTTGTTTTCAAGCACAGTGGTCTTGGGGAGCCTTAAATGTTTTAAACTGATCTTCTTAAACCTGTTACTCAAAAGAAAGCCAAGATTTTTTTGCTTTCAGTGGCTGTAGTGCTTGAGAAGAGAGTCATTTATCTAGAGGGCATGGTTCACAGTCAGATATGTTTTAGTGTTTTGTGCCAATTAAAACCCTTTCCAAAGGAGGGGTAAGCAAACTGCATTATTCACTTATTATTATTCGTGGCTCTCGGCAGCAGAGCCCTGATACAGCAGTTCCTTTCTCTGCCTCCCACCCTCCAGTAAGAAAGTGACCTTTTATTCCCACTTCCGCTCCAGCCTCCTTTGGAAGGGGCCGTTACGATCAATCTGCACGGTCCCTGTGGGTCCTGGCTTGTGGCCGTGGTTCCTGATCCGTGGCCGTGGTTGTGATGCGGGTTAACACACGAGTACTTCATTTTGGCGAGAGAAGTTCCTCTAAGTCAGTGCCGTCTTAGAGAGCAAGGAGTGATTGAATCAGCCGATCTCCTGCGTGCCCGGTGCGGGTGCTGGTCCCTGGCTCTCAGATTGCTGCTGCTGGCCCTTCAGCAGCAGCCTGACGGAGCCTTCCTCTTGCCAGGGCCGTTGCCTGTTTGCCAGCGGCAGTCCCTTCGAGCTGGTGACGCTGAAGGATGGAAGAACCTTCAAACCGGGCCAAGGAAACAATGCCTACATTTTTCCAGGTAATAAATAAAACTGTCGCCGTTTAACCTCTTAAGATGGGGCCGCCTGCACCTTGTCTTGGGTTCCCTTGCTGCGTGAGGCACAGTCAGTGAAGCAGCACGAAGAGATGGTGCCAGCATTTGGAGCTGAGAGCTTGGAAAAGTGAATGATCGAACGGCGGTCAGTTCAGGGTGGACGTTGGGCACGTGCAGCCCCGTGTGCGACACAGAGAGCAAACCCAGCTGGATAGTGCTAAGCAAACAGAAGGGTGTTGCTAAAGGCTTTGGAAGCTGCGGCACTGTGGGTTCTTCTGCTTGTTTGGAGGAAAGGAGAAAGTAAATGCTAATGTGCACTTGGAGTTACGTTAATAATTCTCGAAGTTAATAGTTCTTAAAGTTATATCTGCACAAGGTGGGTAGAAAAGTAGCACTGGGGATGTTTTTCTGCCTTCCCCCTTCCTCCCTGGGCTGCTAAGCTCCAACCCCTTCTGAGAGCCACCTGCTGTGGCTGCACACATGGGAACAGTGGTGTGAGTGCGGAAGGTGTCCCTGGTCTCTAAGGTCTCCTCCGACCCAAAGCAGCCTATGACTCTGTCAGTGTGTGCAGAAAGCTGCGGGAAGATTTCCAGGAGCAACGCTCTAGGTGACTTGCAGCTTCTCGGCAGCAGGCTGCGTGTTTTAAACTGATGTGGCCCTAACTGGCGCTGATTTCCTTGTAGGCGTGGCTCTGGCTGTGATCCTCAGCAGCGTCCGGCACATTAGTGATAAGGTTTTCCTAGAGGCTGCCAAGGTGAGTCTGGGAGCAGAGCAGGCCGTGGCTTCTGACACGACAGGGATGACTTGATGGGCACTGTTCTCAAATCTTGGTGAAACACAGTGGTTTCCTGTTTGATTTCCGTTGGCTCATCCCTCCACAATGGAAAAAGAACACGATGTTTTGACCAAACACAATTGTGACAAGAATCAGGTTCCGTTGCAGTTTTGATTCAGTAGGAAGTGTGTCCCTGTGTAAACTGCTCCCCAGCCTCGTGGCTGTGGCTGCCCCCTGCCCTGCCCGGGCTCTGCAGCTGGCACTGTGGCCCCCCAGCACCCCCTCCTCTCCTGCCTGTCCACCCTGGAGCGGGAGCACCTCCCACACCGGAGTGTCCGGGGATCGCCCACCAGGCAGGCGCCTGGGCAGTGCCGCCGTTGTGCTCCTGCAGCTTCCACGGCTGGGGGGAGTTCATCCTCCAAAATACCAGGGCTCGTTTTGCTAAATGCTGACAGTCACAGCGTGCTGATTCTCAGCTCCACAGATTGGGAATTTTGGGATGCCGACTGCCTCACTGCAGTGCTCTGGGAGCACTCTGGTGCCGAGAGCACTGCAGCTTGATTCTCTCAGGTGTTGCAGCATGGCATTAGTCACATTTGGGGCACAGTAAATAAAAAGTGTTTGTTTTCCTAACGCAGGCATTGGCAGAACAGTTGACAGATGAAGAGCTTGCACAAGGAAGGCTTTATCCTCCACTGTCCAATATCAGGGAAGTTTCTATTTATATTGCTGTCAAGGTGAGTATGAAACATGAAATTGCACTGTACTGAAAGTGGTTTATGTGTACATTAACCTGCAGAATTGCACGGTGTGACCCTTGAACACGAGGCGCTTGGGCACCAAACGCCCGGTTCTTTGTGCCTGCAGTAGCAGGCGCTTACAAAAACGTTCCGTTCGTTGGATGCTTCAGCTCGGCCGTGACGACGGGCCAGAATTATGCCCCTTCGGTTCCTGAAATGAGGTTTTCAGGTGCTAGATAAGCCGCCTGGGGGCTGTAAAAAGGCGCTGGTGTTCCTGCCGCTGTTCTGTGAGCGGGGAGTGCTGTGTCCCAGGTGCAGCAGGCGCAGAGCAGTGCTGGTTTCGCCCCCCAGGTGATGGAGTTCCTGTACGCCAACAACATGGCTTTCCACTACCCCGAGCCCGCCGACAAGAACCGCTACATCCGCTCCAAGGTCTGGACCTACGAGTACGAGTCCTTCATGCCGGACGTGTACGACTGGCCCGAGTCCAAGGTGCACTGATGCACCGCGGCATCGCACTCCTCAGGCAGTTCCTTCTACTCTGCAGGGATCCCTTTCTCAGACCAACTCAAATCATGATCTTTGACTCCTCTAATTTATTTGCGCTCATTTCGTTGCCCTTTTTTTTCTCCCCCCCCTTACACCCTGTTTTTCACCTGTTTTCTCCCAAGTACCTGACAAACTGTGTGGATGGTGGCACCTGCCACAGGGATGAGAGAGCCCTCCAAAATGAATTTAAATAATGACATTGAATTTCCAGCTTAGGGCCAGCACCACACTGAAGAATTCCATTAATGATATTTCAGCTGCGTGCGTTTGATGATGAACTGTAGCTCTCTCATCACTGCTGATCTCCAGAATTACTTATTTCTGCCTTTAATAATCAGTCTTCTGATTGTCCCAGTGCTGTCACACTGCATTAGCTGTGACATCGAGGGAGGGAGACCACTGGTCAAAAAAAAACGGAAAAAAATGACAGTTAAAGACAGTTTTAAGAGTCTGATGGGCTTTCTGTTTTGTTTAATGTTTAGAGATGCCCATGTCCAGACATCCTTGTGGCATCGGCTGCTGTTTCCTTGAGGAGCAGCGGGATATACACTTGTGGAGCCTGCAGCAAAGTTCACAGTTTTGTTTTCATCACTCCGTGAAATCTGTTCTCAGGAAAAATGTGAGCTAGTTCAAATTATCCTTGGGAAGCCTGAAAATAATATTATTCACTTAACAGCTTTTAAAAACAAAGCCGCGCTGTCGCATAAAGAATTTTATCGGGTAAAGGTAGGACCCGGAGTAATTTATGGCCATCTTTTAGAGATTTTACAGGGAGATTTTACACAATGGACTGCAAGATGATGTACCAAAGGATTTTTATTTAATTATTTAATATTTTCAAGATTCCATTTCTTTTAGGCCAGGTTTTCTCCCTTGCACCCCCCCGTTCTCATGAAAAGACTCATGTGTGGTGTTTTATGGCACTGCTGACTAGAAAACCCCGAAGTGGACTCCCTTCAAACCAGCACCCCACAGGCAGCTGGTGGGGCTGGAACAGAAGTGGTTGTCAGGCAGCTGTTTGCCTGGGTGTGACTGAACATCTCCTGTGGTCTCAGCCCCCTGTGTTCAGGGACGCAAAGATGCAGTGCCTACGAGCTCTGTATTGATCACTCCCGCCTACTCCATTTACAGGTCTAGTTTGTCCTTGTGTGCAAACAGAGACTTCCAGTTGAGTTTCTCCTTGCCAGGGGTGGCACTGCCCGTTTGCTGCAGACGCCACAGTGTCCGTTCCCTCCGATTCCCCTGGTACGAGGCTGAAGCGCCCTCGCCGCTCTGCAGGGGCAGGCAAGGACCCCAGTGATGGCCACGGGCCGTGACTTGCCTGAACGTGGTCTCTGCAGCGAGAACAGCGATATGTCAGGGACAGAAATAAAGATACTGCGCTGTTCCGCGGTTCGATGCGGCACGGGAAGGACAGCAGTGAATAAATAGATGTACAGATAGATGTGCCAGGGCCGTACCGCCAACGCGAAGCCGAAACCCACGGAGATAAAGCTTGCTCAGGGTGTACCCACGGCAAGCGCTGCTCTCCTGTCCTCCATTAGATAGGAAAATGCAGCCTGCACAGAGCAGAGACAGTGGTCTCGGTGCCCCCTTAGGCCCTACAGCCTCATCTCTGGCTTTGAAATTATGTTCTCACAGACAACAGTAAACTTTGGGAAGGCTCTGCCCAAGTGGGAAAGAAGACTGATTATATAAACACAGAAAACCTGTGGTGTTCAGGCTGTGGTAAAGCATTGTGTGGTGGTAGAGCACTGCACTGCTCAGTCGGGCGGTGTACACGGACAGGAACTTGCACTTGTAAGTGTGTGCACAAAAGACACCAACACACATGTAGGGTGTTTTTACAGAGAATGCTTTTTTCATCTATTTTTGCTATGCCTTGTTTTTATTGTATTTAAATTACTGATCTTACTGAAAAAAAAAAATTATTTATTCAATGTATGAATTATTTTTGCCTTCTGAAAATTCAGCTCTGTCTGAAGCCTGTTGTATTGTGCCAGTGGAGTTCTGCATCACAGGATTCCGGCGTGCTGGGAACACATGCTCCCTCCCTTCTGCCAGCAGTCCAGTCAGACAGATGAGTAACAAAAACACCCCATGCACCAACCTCATGTCCCAGCTAAGAGCAATCACAGGGGCAGGGGATCGGTCCCTAGCTCTGGGAAGTAGGAAATAAAGACCCACGTCCACCCCTTCACTGGGATTATTTTCTTTTCAGGCAAGGATTGCAGCTGTTGTCCGTAGCCAGTGGCCCTTGATAGCACTCAGGAACACCTGGAGCCTGGGAAAGCAGCGTGGGTCCTGCTCTGGGCAGGGGTGACCCCGGTTCCCAAAGGAGCTCCCGCGCGGGGATCCGCGGTGGCTGCCACCAGGCCGAGGGACGGTGCCTGTTCTGCGCGGTCCTTTCCCTTCCTGGCACAGGCTCCCTGCCGTCTTTAAGCAGATGCCAGGAGGGGCTGCTGAGAACGGGCTGGCAGCGGGATTTTCCCAAGTACAAGAGCTCCTGCACAGTAATTTTTCTGGGAATCCCCCGGCACCGGTGAGGGCAAGGCGGTCCTCGGCAGCCCCGCAGGCTGCAGCGAGGAGCAGCGCAGCCCCGGGTGCGCTGGAGCTCGGGAGCAGAGCCGGCCTGGCTGCGTCTGTCCCCGGTCCCAGCCGGACAGCCGGGTGGTGCCGGTCAGAGCTGCTCCATGCCCACGCTCCTGGGCCGTGTCCGGCCAGGCTCTGTGCACCCGTGTAGCTCCCAATGTGGACGTGGCGGGATTTTCCCTCTGATGTGCAGCCATTGTTTCCTGTTGGCAACAGGCAACCTGTCAGCTCACAGAGTTTTAAGTCCATTTTCACTCCATCTTTTGTCTTCTCCAGAATTTTTTGGGGTTTTTTTGGGATACATAGAGTTTTAAGATACACAGATTCATGTTCAGTTTTTCTTCAGGTACAGTTAATCCTTGAACTAATTACAACTGCTGATCTTGCTGCCTAGTAAGGAACCACACTTTCCTTTTTCATATTCTCCTTAACATGATTTTTTTCTGTTTGCTGGCTTATTCAGAATACTGACTGATCTTTATCTGTACAGAAAATTCTCTCGGACAGTATGCAAAGGGAAACAGGTGTCACCAGGATGCGTTTTGTAATGTCACATAGTGCAAGTTTAAAACACCACATCACCTAAAGGACCACCAGTGCTGCAGCTTGTCACACAGCCCTGGTGGCTGGCCCTCCACGTGGTATGAGAGACTGTCTTCCATGTCTGCCTGGGGTGTGCAGAACCCTTCCGAGAGGATCAGGAACTCCCACCGAGGTCAGTCTTCTCCAGGATCTGTCCAATACTTGCCTCCTTAAAATCAGCAGGAGCAGGACTGAGCCTCTTGGCAGCAGCCTGTAGAAGCGTTTAGGGGATAGTAAAGGTGGCTAATGAAGCACAGCCTTTCTTTATAAAATACGTGTGTTTTTGTTCAAAGATGTTACAAAGGTCTGTGTGTTCCTGAAGCCTCTGCCCAGGTGCCAACGTGACGTGTAGAAGAAGTCTATGAAAATGTTGTGTCCGATAGATTTTAAACCCCCAGTGTGACTCGTGGCACGAGTTCTCGGTTACGTTTGTGAACAGTGATGCATCCTCATCTGTTGTGTTTGTTTTCCAAGCCTCAGACAAAGCGCCACTGTACCTGCAGAGTGGTGTGTAACAGGTTTCCTGTGGTAGGTGCGTGTCTTCCTCCTGTACTGTTGTTTGCAGCACGCTGTTTTACGGGGATAAAGTAACTCTGTCGCACTCCTCTGGTAGTACCTCCGGAGATGAACCGTACACCTTTTAGTTTCTCCTTAGCAGCCCTCCGTGGCGACTGTTCCTGTGGGAGAGTGGGGATCACTGCTGTACAGCTCCAACCCTGTGTTTTACTTCAGCTGACTCTGGGCCCCGGGCAGCCCAGGCTGTTTTCCTTTGGCTCCGGGCTCTCGGGACTGCAGAGGTGCAGAGCTGAGCTCCTGTGCCAGTCACGGAGAGGCACCTGCAGACTCTTAGACCGGTGTGTAAGAACAGTTTGGGTGCTGTCTCTCTGTGAGTGCTTCCTGCCTTGAAGAAACCACTGTAATTTCTGGACTCTCTAGGATGATGTGTACTGCTGCCCCACCCCACAACAGCCACGTGCAGCAGGCAGGGACTGGTGTTCACGGAATGCCGGAGCAAGGAGGAGATCCAGAGCAAAGCTCTGATTGCACTGGCTTGACAGCTGAGTTTGAGCAAAGCAATTCTGCTGCTGCTGCTGCTGCTGCTGCTGCTGCTGCTGCTGCTGCTGCTGCTGCTGCTGCTGCTGCTGCTGCTGCTGCTGCGGCTGCAGGGACGTCTAACTCTCCGTGGACCTCCCTTGCCCTCCCTGCCTGCTCCCAAGAGACGCGGTGATGTGGTGTCAGCACCCTGGGGACGCTCGGGGCGAGGACCATCAGCACGACTCCTCCGCTCCCCGGCCGCAGCTCGCCGTGGTGATGGCACCGACTCACGGAGCTGGTGGCACCCGGGCTGTGGCTGCAGCTGGAGGAGAGAGTGTGTCAGCAGCGTCCTGCTCCTGCTGCAGGAGCCCTGCGCTGGGCGGGCGGGTTCCCCAAACACGCTGGATTGAGCTCAGCTCTCCACGTGCCGTTGACTCTCACTCATCCATCCTTCAAGTAGATCCTTCCTATATGGGAATTTTTATAGGGATAAAAATACTCTTGGGACTAAAGATGGCTGGTTTGTCAACAAAACAGCAAAATAATCTGCATTTATTTCTGTCTTAAGCATATCTACCTTACGCAAATCAATGTAAGCCTGCCGGGGCACTTGTGAGAACAGCTCCAGCCTGATCTGTGCGGGGTTGGCCGTGCCTGGGAGGGTCATTGCTCAGCTGAAACTAAAACCGTATGTAAAATGTGAACTGGTTGGAGTTTCTTCCTACTTTATAATGTTGTAACTCTATTGAAATGTGTGTTCTGGTCTTCTATTTTCTTAGTAAAACGCGTTCCCTTTGCCTAATTCTGCCTGATGTTGTTTATTCTGAAAAAAAAAATAATGCTTGACCTATCCAGGACTGGAACAAGTCCCTTTGCCAAGGGGCTTTTTAAATGGTTGGATGTGATGATCGTTAAGGTCTTTTCATAGAATCATGGAAGCAGAGGATGGTTTGAGTTGGAAGAGAACTTTAATGACCATTCCATCCCACGCCTGCCACGGGCAGGGACACCTTCCACTGTCCCAGGCTGCTCCAAGCCCCATCCAGCCCGGCCTTGGACACTGCCAGGGATCCAGGGGCAGCTGCTCTGGGCACCCTGTGCCAGGGCCTGCCCACCCTCACAGACAGCAATTCCTTCCCAATATCCCATCTGTCCCTGCCCTCTGGCACTGGGAAGCCATTCCCTGTGTCCTGTCCCTCCATGCCTTGTCCCCAGTCCCTCTGCAGCTCTCCTGGGGCCCCTTCAGGCCCTGCCAGGGGCTCTGAGCTCTCCCTGGAGCCTTCTCTTGTGCAGGTGAACAGCCCCAGCTGTCCCAGGCTGGCTGCAGAGCAGAGGGGCTCCAGCCCTGGGAGCATCTCCGTGGCCTCCTCTGGACTGGCTGCAGCAGCTCCAGCTCCTTGTGCTGTTGGAGCCCAGGGCTGGGGCAGCTCTGCAGGTGGGGTCTCAGCTGAGCACAGGGGCAGAGGGGCAGAATCCCCCCTCCCCTGCTGCCCACGCTGGGATCAGCCCAGGGCA